>JASAOB010002863.1:0-115077 GCA_030849825.1 Herpetomonas tarakana
TGCACGCGAGCGGCAGAAGGAGCGCAGCTCCGCGACAGTCCTCGCCTCGCCCAGAGCCGACGCCTGTGGGGCTCCTGGCATGCCATCTTCGCTGGAGCTCACTCTTTGGGCTCGCTGCCTCGAAGGCAGGGGAGTCCCTGCGTCGAACGTTGTCGCCAGCGCCGCCTCACCGCTCTGGTTCTTCAGTGAGGAGACACCGAACAGCACGAGGACACTGAGCACGGCGAGAGCAACACAGAAGCGAGTGCTTCTACTTTGTCGCCGGTACGTCCGCGGCGGGAGCCGGAATCCCTGGAAACGCACGGCCTCTTTAGCACTTACGTGTCTGCGCATCATGGGGTCGCTTGCTAAGCCCCACGCACACCGTCCATAAACGCACGGGGCAACTGCGTGAAGGAGGAACAGCAAGGGAAGGGGAATGGGGGATCTGGTCCCGAGGCGAATGCAGCGGATAGTACCGTGGGGAAGACTTGGTCATTAAGAGGATGGAGCACGAGAGAAAGGGAGTAGAGTGCGTTGCCGCATTGGGCACGTGCCGCGAGGGCTCACGGGCGACGACATATGTGATCCGCTTCGGCATTCTCCGCCGTCAGTACCAATGTGTCCCCATGGGATGATGGAGGGGGAACGGATGCCTGCCAGGAGGATTGCAGCAGACGCGCTCCGTTTTGTGGTCCCTCTGCATGCAGTCGTTCTCCTTTTCCGTGGGGCAGAGGATGCTATGTGTCCCTCCCGTGCGCAAGCTGGCTGGCGGAAGGGGGAGAAGTGGAAGAAGGGAGGGGAGGGGAAAAAAGGAGAGGGAAGAGCAAGAGAGGCAATCGCAGGAACATCACAGACACTTGCAAAAGACTGGGCAGAGAACGAAATGCAGTACATGTTGCAGATCCTAGTTGAGGCCACGCACAAAGTTCTTAAAGCCGCGCTTCAAGGATGCGCCAACGCTCTTGGCCATCCCACCCCCGCCGTTGTCGCCAGCGGCCTGGATCGGGTACGCGTACGGCGCAAGAATGCTGTTGTGCCCGCGAAGGGAGAGCACGCACAGCTGACGCAGGAGAGCAGGGGCATTCACAACGGTGCAGAAGCTGGGGTCGAACTCGATGACGACGAGATGCTCGCTCCGGACAGGGGCCGCGAACGCTTCGTCCGCCCCGTCGGCAGGTGGCGGCGCGTCGAACGACAGCNCACCACGGTGGTGTCCCAGCATCGCCGAATGGCAGCGTCCACGTCACTCTCAGTGGTCCCCACGGGGATGCCGACAGCGATTAGTGCACAAGCCCCCTATTTGTGCAGAACGGGCCTAGTGAGGTACACCTGACTCATGGTGGGGAAGTGACTATCATTGTTACGCCCCAGCAGCAGCTCGATGTTGCGAAACTTCTTGTGGTCCTCAAAGGCGTTCTCAGAACTTGCGTTGTGTCAGCATGTGCCACCGCTTACGGGTTGCCTGGGACATACGCCAAAATGCTTGTCTGTGGGCCACCGCCTACCAGTGGTTCCTGGGTGCGGGGTGCTCCGAACAGGCGTCGGGTGTAGGCGGGCTTCTCGGTGTTCTGTCCCGGACCTGCCCCTTGCAGTTTCTGCAAGGCTTCGTCGGCCAGCACTCGATTCCAATCGAAAAGGCTAGCACATGAGAAGAGGGGGTGCTGCAGTTGGCCAGAAGTGATGGCCCTGGCGATGTCCACCTTGTTCGGCTCGGGTGAAGCCGCGTAGACCAACCAGTTGTGCATCTTTGGACGCTCAACCGGGTTGACGTACAGCAACGTGTTCGCCAAGTAAAGTGGCGCGTTGGTGGTTGGCTCGTCGCAGTAAGGAGGGTGGTTAGGGGTGCGTAGTCGGTTTCTGGGGCGGGGCTGGTGCGGCAAAATGTGCCCCAAACTGGTGTTTTTACCTCTTTGGGGGGGGGGGGGGGGGACGTGCTGTGGTGTCCGAGGCTGGTATGTGTGCTGGGTTGGTTGACGTGGTGCGGCGAGTTTGCCCTTTGGCTGGCAGGTGCAAAACGCATCGCTGTTTGGTGTGTGTGTCGAACCGAGTGGGTGAGCCCACAACATCGGTTACTCGTTTTCTTTCTTCCTTTCCACAGCCTTTTCGCGCATTGTCTTTGCAAGAACCACAGATTCCTCTCTCTTGAGCCTTGTAGGCAAGAAAACTTCACAGATGCTCCGACGGTTTTCTCAGCACAGCTACGTTGCGTTCGGCGGCGGCTCCTCACTGGCGACTTTTGCTACGACACAGAAGCGGCTTGTCGAGGTGGACCCTTTGGAGCGTGAGCGGGAGAAGGAACTGCGCCAGCAGGTCATGCAGAAGTACAGAGGGATGCAGATTCCAGAAATGACCAATTTCCAGTATGGCCACTTTTCTACCGGCGGCATACAGGCTGCGGCTGCCCAGCAGGCGATGCGTAGCCAAGGATTTTTTGGCATGCCCGGCAGCTCAGGCGGCACTAGCGGAAGCACCAACGCCACCAGCGGCGAATCCACCCAGAATGTGGGCGGCGGCAGCAACTTTGGCGGTTTTGGAGGCAACTTCGGAGACGGAGCGTCAAACGTGCAAGTGCCCGGATTCTTCAAGGTGGATTGGCTGATGCTGTTCACAGGAGCAGCCTTGATGTACATTTCGGGAAAGATCTTGTACAATCAAATGACCCGTGGCGTTGATGACCTCGACTTCCCGCTGTGGACTGCCAGTCTCCAGGTTCAGGCTCAGCACCTTCTCTTCTGTGTGCAGTACGGCGAGAAGGAGCGCGAGGAAATGAAGCGGGAGTTCCAGTCCGTTCGCCAAACGAACCCGTTCGCTGATTTCTTTCAATGGGTTCGCAGCCGTCACCCAGAGTTCTGTAGCGGCAACCGCAACAGTGCTGACATGAGCGTGAGTGCCCTCATTGGGGCATTATCGAGCACAAATTCTCGCGAGCTTATGGCTCTTGCCACGGCACTGCGCCAATCCCTCGGTCATCGCGGTGGTGATCCGTTGGGCCGCGTTGATGATTTCATATCGAAACTCTACTCGAACGGCGCCATGCTTGGGGGGATGGGCGGTGCGGGTGGCATGGCCGGGCTGGGTGGGGGCCGCTCTCCTGTGCCGGCGTACGCACCTCCCTCACCCACACCCACGCACGCATACACCACCCCGCAAGATCAAGAAGATGTAGGTGGACATAGCACGAATCCTTTTGAGCACGTGAGTGGTGAAGGGAAGTCTATGTAGCTTAGGGTAAACACTACCATGAGCGGCGCTCGCCTATTTTCTCGGGACCACTATTGAGGCGCAGGGACGTATCCATCTTGTTTCGGTTTCCCACTCTCTCTCTCTTGCTCTTTCCGGTATTTGCAACTATCGAACATACTATTCGTATATGTGTAGTTCTTTCCGTACGGGAAGGTACGAGATCCTGTGCAATTGGGAACTAGCACGATGGGGATGATGGTCGACGCTCACTGACGACACCACGGAGCACAGTGCCGCGGTTGACTTCGGCGTGTTACGGCGATCAGGGATCGCCGGCCGCCTTCGTCGTACACCATCACCCGACTCTATGTCTCATATCCTCGTCATTGTGACACCAACATCACGGTGAGCGAGAAAACCGGCTCTGGCCACCTGGCACATTTCATTGGCCTGTTGAATCAGCAACTTCCTTCGCTTGCCGATTTCCCCACCTAAAGTTTCCGTCCACCCTAGCCTTTCTAGCGGCCTTTGCTTGTTGCCTATTATCCTCGAAAATGCCCTCGTCGCAAGGGGTAGAGAAGGAGGGGTGGCCCATTGTGAGGCTAGTGAAGGAACTGTGGAAAGGTGTGCTTACGAGTGTCTTGTACAACACGATCTCATCCTCCGTCCTAGTGCCTACTGCCGTGCTGTTCACTATCGGTACCAGAGGCGCGTATGCGTGCAGCTTTTTCATTTCCGCAGCTCTGTTCATTCCGGCACCAATTAACTACCGTCTCCTTGCACCCGGCACAACAGCGTTTGCAATCTACATTCTTCACTACTACAGGCTGCTATTCAAACACCGCACGGGTGGGCCCTCTAGCTTTCCGTGGACCAGGTGCACCTTTGACGGAGTCATCGCTTGCTTCTGCAGTTGCTACTTTCCGCTGTACGCCAAGCACCCCGAGGAAGACGGGAAACGCCGTTCGCCGAAGGTGGTGGACTTCCTGCGTCGGCACGTTTACGACCATGTGACTGCGTACTTGCGCGTGAAGGTGCTCTGCGAGGCAGAAATGAGGGGTGCCTTATGCGACCCTCGAAACAAGTTCATCTTCGGATCCCACCCCCACGGTGTCTTCGCCGGCACCCCACTGTACCTTTACAATACCAGCGCATGGATGGAGAGCCTCGGGAGCAACGACGAGACTCACACGACGTGCCATGTGGCGAGTGTTAGCCTCAATGTTCCATTCCTGAGAGATTTTTTGATGGCTGGTGGCTGTCGCGCCGTCTCGCGCTCCGCGATTGAGAGGAATCTGGAAGAGGGGAATTCTTCTCTCATTGTGGTTGGCGGCCAGGCAGAGCAGATACTAAACCGGTTCAGTGAGACTGAGCAGCACTACGTAATAAACCACATTGGCTTCATTCGGATAGCGTTGAGGAAACGTGTCCCTCCTTGCCCCGTGATCAATTTCGCGGAGCACAACATTTTAGATATGTGGCACTGGTACGGGCTTCACCGCCGAGCGCTCCGAACATTTGGGTTCAACACGCTCACGTCTCCGAAGGGGTGGCTGTGGACGTGGATACCCAACCGAGTACCTGTTACCGTGGCCGTTGGCAGACCAATTCATGTGCCCGACGACGTCCCGACGGATCCAGCTGAGTTCGAGGAGCTTGCGTGTGAAATTGCGGAGAAGTACTACCAAGAGGTCATCCGTGTGTTCTACACGTACCGGGCTCAGTCCGCCTATCCCAACATCGAGCTCTTCCTTCACTATGGGCTACCTGACCGGGATCCCACAGTGAAGGGCAAGCCCGAGTACGAGAACGCGCGAACGCACCCCGATCGCCCGTTCCGTTTCCCCCGTCAACAGCGTGCGATGAAATCACCGCTTGCGTGAGGCGGCGCATCTTTGGCACCTGTGCCTACTCATCGTCTCTAATATCCTCGTCTTCATCGCATCATTCTCTACTGGCTTCATTCATGTGCAGACAGGGTTTCTCTGCCACGCCCTCTTATCATCATGCTCTCGTAGCTGTACTCCCGACGGGGTACACAATGTATGCGCTCACGCACACATACACACGCGCACACAGAGATACATATGCACGCAAAGCAACGAAAAGGAGAACAGCAAGCAGCTTGGGGCTCCAGCGACTGTTACGCTACGGAAACTGTCCGTTATTACTACTTTTTTTTTTTTTTTTTTGGTACGTACTGTCGACTTGCTGAAGGGCATACTGTCACAAAACACTTCTTTCCACCCTATGCGAAATCAGCCGCCCTTGCAAGCTATAGTTTAACCCCTTCAAGCCACACACACACACACACACACACACACACACGAAAAAGTGACACATGGCGCGAAATAAGACACACAAGCAGCGGTTCAGTTCGAAACGACAACTGGCGGACAAGACCAAGGGTCGCCAAGTTCCTCTTGCTCGCAAGGGTGTGAAGGCAACGGAGGTGTACAATTCCAAGGACCGCAACCGTCAAACCGCAAAGGCGCTGCGTGATAAACGTCAGAAAGCTGCGATGGAGCAGCGGCGTTTGGGCGACTTCAAGGGTATGCCGCGCATTTTGGGTTTCATACCCGCTAACGAATCGGGCAACACAGAGGAGCTGGTTGGTAGGGTGTGCGGCTGCCTCGGGGCTGAAGCTCCGAAGTCGCCCGGCCCCTTCACCGTCGTGTCCAAAGAGAGGAAGTGCGCCTTCACCCTCATCTACGAAAAGAACTGCAACGACCAGGATTGCATTGACGTTGCCAAGGTGGCTGATGTGGTGGTGCTCGTCCTCGACGCCTCGCAAACGGTGCAGGACACGATTCGCGAGATCCAGCATGCCCGTGGCCTCGAGGAGGAGGACCTGCTGGAGTCGGGGACGATTGCCACAACCTGGTTTAGCGACATCGGTCTCTGTGTTACGGACTACACGCGCGACATGATCGCCGCGATCAACAGCCAGGGCTCACCTACTGTCCTGGTCGCCCTCCAGAATCTACACACATTTTCTGAGCGCCAGCAGCAAAAAGTTCTCAAAGTGCACCAGCGCTACTTTCTTTCGGTGTTGAATGACACGGCGAAGGTGGTGGCTATCAACAGCGAGGACGATGTCACAAACATGGTGAGACATCTGCAGGTGTGCAAGATTCACGCGCTCAAGTGGCGCGACCAGCACCCATACTTCCCTGTTGAGGGGGGCGACTACAACGCTGAGACGAAGCAGCTGACACTTTGTGGTCGTCTGCGTGGGATGCCACTTTCGGCGACACAGTTGATGCATCTCACCAACCACGGAACGTTTCAGATTTCCTCCATTTACGCTGTCAAAGAAGACGGGGAGCGCGAGGCCATCGACGCTTCCGAGGAGGCACAGCGCGAGTCCCTTCAGCAGGTTCAGGCGAACTCCACCCTAGACGACGGGGGCCTGCCAACGGAAGCGGACGTCGCCTTCGCCCAGCAGTCGACGCACAAGCTTCGTGTGCCTGTCGGCACCTCGTCGTATCAGGCTGCATGGTACGACATTGAAGAGAATTACGTCGACGACGACGAGGTGCCCACCAGCAGCAGGCGCGGCGGGGGCGAGGGCGAGCCCGACGAGCTGGACACCGATGCCGTCCCACGGCGTGTCACTGTCATGGAGGACGAGGACGCCTTCATGGGCGACGCCATGTCCTACCGCACCACCCAAACCGATGTGGACTTTCTCAAGGTCGAGGATGTCATCCGACTGGAGCGCATGACGGACGAGGAGAGAGCGCAGGAGATGCAGCGCCTCAAGGACATGAGCGAGGAGGAGGTGTGGAATCCGGACATGGTCGACACCCCAGTCAACCTGCCTGCACGCCAGCGATTTGCCAAGTACAGGGGTCTGAAGAGCTTCGCGACGAGCAAATGGGATCCGGCGGAGAACCTGCCCCCACAGTACGCCTACATTTACAAGCTCCAGGGCTACTCCCGTATTCGTGAGGCGGCTATCGAAAAGTGCGCGGAGGGTCCTGCGGAGGTGGGTCGTCTTGTGCACGTGACACTGGAGAACGTCCCCGAGGCGGTGTGGGAGCAACTCCAGGAGGCGTGTCTGCTGATCGCCTCTGGCCAGCTGGAGCACGAGCAGAAGTGGTCTGTTGTGCACTTCCAGGTGCAGCGCGCCAGCGACTTTGACGAGCCCATCAAGTCCAAGACCCCCATGCTAGCCCACATTGGGTTTAGAAAGTTCTACGTGTCGCCTCTTTTCGGCGACATCAGCCCCGCCGACCGCACCAAATTCGCTCGCTTCTTCCACGAAGGAGACAAGTTCCGCATGGCATCCTTCTTTGGTCCCATCACGTACAATCCGTCTCCCATCCTGCTCTTCCAGGTGCCTTCGCTTGAGGAGCAGTCTGAGGGCAATCCTCTGCGGCTCGCTTGCTTTGGTGGCGCCTTGCCGCCAAACCCAGACCTGCTTTTGCTAAAGCGCACTGTGCTCACCGGTCGCGTGGCAGTTATTCACAAGAAGCAGATTGTTGTCAAGTACATGTTCTTCAATGACGATGATGTGCGCTGGTTCCAGCCGGTTGACCTGTACACCCGTTTCGGACGTCGAGGCAAGATTCTCAAGGCAGTCGGCACACACGGCCTGTTCAAGGCAGTGCTCAACGATCAGGTCATGCAGCACGATGTGGTGTGCATGGATCTTTACAAGCGCGTGTTCCCGCGCTGGACGACGATCCCGTTCAATATGTCGGAGATGGCACCTGCCAGCGACGAGGGAGACGACGAGAATGAGAATGAAGAAGACGACGACAACTAACGCGGGAGGTAGTGTGTGCCGTCATCGCCGCACGCTTTCCTTCTTTCTCTCTCCCTTGTCAAGTGCGTAAACTGTTTTATTCGTATAATGGCCGCATATATATATGTAGCTCTTGTAATGCTAAGAAGGCTCACACTAAACATGTGGGGGAGAGGGGGAGGAAGGAAAGGAGCACGAAGAAGACGAGGGAGTGTGCAGACCAGCGAGGTATGTATGTGAGCCAGAAGGAAAAAAGAAAAAAGAAACACCAACAACGGAGGGGCAAAAAAGGGATAACAACCTTTTGCAATCGTTGTAGACTGCATTGCTTCCTCCCTGTTTCTCCTACTTCAGTTGACGGAAGTCGGCAAACTACTCTTCTCTTCGTTTCCTCTCTCTCCCTCTCTTCTCTTTCTTCTCCAAAGTTCGGTGCTCTCCCAACCCTCCCTCGTTACTACCTCTCTCTACCCTCCCAGACGTGAGGATGCGCCGTTTAGCTCACGTCATGGCGAGCCCAAAGCTCGTTCGGCACAGTTCCTATGTCGCCGGTCTGTTCAATTTTAAGGTGAACGCGGGCGAGATCTTTCCTTACCCGACCCACAAACTCGACGTGGAGGAATCGGAGAACCTGCAAAGTGTTATTGAGCAGATCCGCAGCGGCGACAAGGAGCTCAACACCGCCGGAGCGCGCATCGCCGTCGAGTACGGCGGGCTCGGTCTCGGACACACCGCCCACGCTCTTGTCTGCGAGGAGATTGGCACGAGTGGCGACGCGAAGCTCCTGACTACGTTGCAGCACGCGAGTGTGGCATCGTACCTCATTTCCACCGTAGGCTCCAGCGAAGTCAAGGGAAAGTACCTGACGGCTATGTCGGACGGTACGGTGATGATGGGTTGGGCCGCACACGAGGAGTGCGGCAACGACATTAGCATGAACACCACAAAGGCGAGCCTCGACAACGGTAAGTACGCCACAACGGGCAAGAAGATGTGCTTCTTTGGGGAGAGTGCCACCCACTTTCTCGTTCTCGCCAAGACGCTCACCCAGACCGCTGGAGAGACGGGCCCCGTTGAGGCGGAGCGGAACACCTTCTTTGTCGTGAAGAAGGACGCGGAAGGCGTCAAGGTCTCTGGTGACACGGTCACTTTCAGCAGTGCCCCCGCTGAGGACGTCGTTGGCGTTGTTGGTGAAGGCTTCAAGGATCACATGGTTACCTTGTTCACGGAGCAGTACGTCTACGGCGCTGCCTTGCTTGGCGTACTGAAGCGCGTTCTGCAAGAGCTACGGGACAGCGTGCCAGACCGGTGGGCCTCCCACATCATCGGCTCCTGTGCGTGCATCATGTACGCGATGGAGTCCGCACTCTACGCCCTGACCGCGAACCTCGATCTTCCGACACAGGACAGCCTCCTGGAGGCGGCCTTGGTTAGCGCGTTCTTGCAGACGGGCACGAACGAGTGGCTGACGATGCTATCCACGGCCACCCCGACCACGGAACCGCTCGAGGGTTGCTTCGCCTCGGCAAGGAAGCTGCTTGACATGATGGAGGCCTGCGACTTCCTGTACGCAACGGCTGTGTGCTGCGGCATCGAGGACTACGGCCTGTACTTCCAGCGTAGCTCGACCCTGCAAATCTTCCAGGCCCGCACCGCTCGCTCGCTGGGCATGAAGGAGCGACTACCCGTCAAGGAAGTGGACTGCGATCCGCTGGACAGCGCCATTGCCAATTTCGGCAACGCCGTCGAGACCACCTTTGTGCGCAACACCACCCGTGTGCCCCACCAGCAGCTGATCCTCAACCGACTTGGCGAGGCTGCCGGGCTCATTTACGCTGCCACAGCTGCTGCCTCCCGTGCTTCCATGTGCGCCAACAAGCGCCTACCCACCGCGAAGACCGAGAAGGAGCTCGCCAAGGCGTTCATCGGGGCCGCTGCGGAGCGTGCGAACACCATTAGCCGCGAGTGCCGCAACACCGGCCTCACTGCTGACGACATGTACAAGCGCATCACCCTCGAACTCTGCGAGGATGTTCTTCAAAGGTAGTAACAAAAACAACAAGAAGAGAAGCGGGATGGCATGGATGTCTCTTCTTCACAGAACTCTCACTGAGAGCGAACTTGTCGCTTCAGAGTATCCTTCTGTTCGTCTACTTCTGATGAGGGTTTCCTCCTCTTCCTCATCCCGCGGGGCAGTTGTAATGATTAACGTTCGTCTCTTGGCTGTCGAGAGCGTAATTGAGTTCTCTAACTTCTTTGGTTGTTCTCACAGTCTGTTTCTCCCACCTCCCCCATCCAGCGGAGTCTCTAACCACGCCAAACAGAAGGAAGGAAATGGAGCGGGTTGGCTGTCTAGGAGGAGAAAGGAGAAGAGGATGAGAAAGAGAGAGAGGGAGGCGGAGTACTCCTGTCACCGCGGTGGCGATTCTCGCTACCGCACTTCCCTAAATAGCGACAATGATGACAATGCCAACAAGGATAAATGGCCATCGTGCTCGTCCCTCCATGCCCCTCCTCCCACCGAACTCTTTCTCCCTGCGCCAAAGGGAGTGCTGTACATCTCCACATATCTTTCTTTCCCATCCTGCGTCGTGTTGTCCATTCTGATCTGCACTCAGCTTGTGCGGCGTGTGCTGGGTCCTCTCGTCCTCCGTGTTTCCCCCCCCCTCCCTAGATAAGCGAAGAAAGAAAGTATAAGGGCCCACTATGCTCGCCCACAACCGCGCGCTGCTGATGCGCCACATTGGGCAAGATGTCCCCAAGCGCCACACGCACTTTGTGCTAGAGTCACGCCTCATGTACGAGAAGTCCTTTCGCGACGAGTGGATGCGTAGCCTCTGCCAGGCCGTCTCTCTCCTCGATGAGCCCATGGCCAAGTCCGTCTCTACCACGCAGCAGCGCATGCTGCAACGCAAGGTCACCTGCTTTAGCTACAATCAGTTCGGTCTGTTCAAGGTGCCCTACTACCGGCTTGCGAATGTGGACCGCTACTATGCTACGCAGGGCATCCCCGGCACGCGCGAGTGGGTACCTTACGCCAACGTGTCGTCGTGGACGATGAACAAGCTCGTCCGCAATGGTAGCATGCTGGTGCACCGCGTCCACTACAAGGGCTGGGGCACAGACAAGCACCTGAACGCCGGCGGCTGGGAGCATCGATGGAACAAGGTGATGCAGAGGAACGTCTTGCAGTACAACCGGGCGTGAGTGGTGGGGAGAAAGAAGAAGAAGGAAGAGAGAGAGAGGAATGCGACGTGACCACTACTTCTGTTCTTCTTGTTTTCCTGTTTGGTGGCCGTTGCCCAACGCCGTTGTGCGTGACTGGGTATTGTCTCTCCATGAACCGTAGAGAGGAAGAGTTGATCGCACGCACACACACACACACACACACACACACACACACACGAGATACAACCTCAATCCCCGACAACGGACTTGAGCATTGGCCTGACCTGTTCATTCAGCGCGTGGTGCACCGTGTCGAGGAGGACGATGGTGGTGATCGCTGGGGACGTTGGGAAGGAGCAAGGGGGGGGGGGGGGAGGGAGGTGCATGAAACCAAACTCTCTCTCGCGCTCCTTTGCAGATTGCACACAACAGCCACATTTGCCTCCACCACATCCAGTTCTCCCCATTCAAGGAATCTGCATGCAGAAGGAGTAAAATATCGAAACCACAAAGCACAACTGCATACAGAGCAACCGCAACGACAGACAAAATGAGCGCTCCTCGTGTTATCAAAGTTGGCGCGCGCGTGTCCAAGAGATTCCTCATCCAGGCCCAGGACGTCAAAGCTTTTGGCAACCTCATCCACGACCACAACCCCATCCACAGCGATGTCGAGGCCGCAAAGGCGGCTGGGTTCCCCAGGACCATTTGCTACGGCATGTACGCCGGCTCGCTCTTTTCCGGTCTTATGGCATCAGAACTGCCGGGGCCGAACACCGTGTACCTCTCGCAAAACCTGCGCTTCACTGCCCCAATCTTTGTCGGCGACGAAGTGGAAATCTTCGTTGAAGTGACCGAATTCCACAAGGACAAAGGGCTGATTGCCATGAACACGGCGATCACCAAGGAGGACCCCACAAACGCCAAGAGGATTCTCTGCGTCGATGGTTACGCCGTGGGCATGAACAAGGGACTCGCATTCGAAGGGGAAAGCAAGTGGACCTACAGCGGTAAGAAGTAAGGGGGGAGGGAGGAGCTGTGCCGAGACCTTCTCGACTCTATCCGACCGTCTTTCCTTCTTCCTTCTTTCCTTCATTGCTTAGTGGCGTATCTTCCCCCCCCCCCCCCCCACCCTCTCTCCCATGCCCCCTCCCCTTGTGGCAACGACAAAGAGAATTGCCACCTGTGAACGTTTCCCTTTTCCCGTTTTGCTTCTCCTCCCCCCGCCACGCCGGCGATCTCTCTCTTTCTTCTCCCGTGCCGTATGCGGTCCCTCTCGGGCCATTCTTGGCGACAGCGATGAAGCAACTCCTCTAAACGTGTTGCGGCACGAGGAGAAATGGCCAACTTTGACGGTGACGCGTGCCGTGGCTGAGATAGGCTGAGTACTACAACTCCTTTTTTACTGTCGTAGTTTTTCACCGTTGTTCTCTCCCTCTATTTATGATTCTCACCTTCTTGTTTGAAGCATAGCAGTAGGAACCGTAGTCGCCAGGTTCACCCCCCCCTCCTCCCTCCCTCTCCCTTCGCTCTTGTCGTTTATCCGATGCAGCGCTGCCGTAGACTTTTGTTCAACAGCTTTGAGCGCACCTGGCGACACCGCACCGTGTTCCCCAACGACCGCCGTGGTCGTTTCAACCTTGACGAGGCAGCCGCTGAACTGGGCCTCGAGGAGGAGTACGTGGCTTCCCTATACAAACCGCTGCACTACACCTACAACGTCAAGGGCCAGCATTACCCTGCGGAGCAGGGCCGGACGAGCCGTCCCGGATCCCTGGCCTCGTCAAGGAATCGCCTGTTCCCTTTGTACCGCAGGAACAGCAAACTGGATCGCGAAATGCGGCAGCTTGATTGGCGTCGCGTGACGACGGAGTGAGCAGATGGCAGCGTCATTCTTTGGCTGGTTTTTGTGTTCTCTCCTCTGAGCCTCCCTCCCCCCTCCCTTTTGCTCCTCTTGCCTCTCTGGTCACCCCCTCCTCCTCTTGTGTGTGGCGTCCCTGTTGGCTCCCCAATTGCCTGAAAGGTACAGCAATAAAAAGAAGAGGGAAAAAGAAAGCAAAAAGTACAAAGGACCAATGATGGACTGAAGCGCACCAAGGTAGCTCCTTCCTTGGTGTGCTCTGTGCGACTGCTCGGTTTCCTCTATGTCGTCAGTTGGGTACCCACAAGTGCTCGCGTAAACGGCAACTCTCCCTCCTTCTCTGGTTTCCGCGCTGTAAAAGGGGGAAAGAGAAAAGAACGAGAAGAAGCAAGTTGCTGACCACAGTGGCCAATTATACAGCTCCTGCGGGAAGGAAAAGCTGATTTCTGCTTTGGTTTCGGGCATATCTTCTTCCACTCTCTCTCTCTCTCTTTGCCCGTTTCCTTTTGTGGTGTTGGTGTTGCGTACCGTTTTCGGCAAGAGGGGGAGTTGGCGCATCTTCCCTCCCACTTTTTCATAACCAACAAAGGTGGGGTGGAGAGGGGTGGGGGTTTGCAAACCACGAGAAAAGAACATTTGTGATCGTATTTCATCAACAGCAAAAATGATGCGATGGACTGTAGACATCGCGGGCATCGACGTGGAGGCGGACCTGAAACGTGAGAGTACCCGCGGAGTGGTTGCCAGCAAGTCTCCCCAGGCAGCCCACGGACACGGGCCCCTCCGCAAGGACGGTGAAGAGAATAAGCTCGAGCGCTCTGTGCTTGACGAGGGTGTCGGGGAGGTGTGGACGCTGCAGCCCGAGGAGTTGCTTGAGGCGAGGGAGAACAGGCTCACGATGGCCCCTGCGATTAGCAACCCGTTCAACAATCAACAATCGTCTGCCAACGTGGAGAGGTTGAACAGCACAGCGAGTCTGATGCAGAGCCAGTGCAGCCTGAGCACGAGCAACTTCATGGACTCCCCGCACAAAAAAGACATTAAGGTGTTTTGCACTTTCCTTTCCCCGCAAGGGAAGCGCACGGCCGTCACGGTGACAATGAACCAGGCGCAGTACCGCAATGTAGATATCGTCAATGCGTTTCTCATGCAGGCCATCGCCTCGGACGAACGGCAAGCGCAGCGCTTCTCGACCAACGCCCGCCTCTACAAGCTGTTCATCGCTGACGAGTTCACCGGGGAGGAGGAAATGGCGGTGCAGCTCGACCTCAAGGCACAGAACTTCACCTGCTACGCGGTGAACCCGTTGCCGGCGGCGAAGTTGTACTTGTTCCCCCAGCGCACAGAGCTGCTGCCAGCTACGCCGTACGACATCAACTTGACGGTGAACATTCGCTCCAACGACCCGCAGAGCAAACCGATCCAGCGGTTGTGCGTGGTGCCGGCGGACATGCTGGCAGAGAACCTCGAGAACGTTCTCACACGACGACTGCCCGCTAGCGCCATCGTGCAGGGCTCACTGCGGATCAAGTATGGCCCACTAGAACTCAATATTAACGAGTACTACAACTTCGGTCCCGGCTGCGGGCAGGTGAACGTGCCGATTGCGGAGCGCACCATTCTTTCCTTGTACCGCTTTGGCGTGACTGAGGTGGTCGTCTCGGGCAGGGCGGTGGAGGTGGCACCCGACGGCAACATAGCCGCCGACGTCACTGAGGAGATTGAAATCGACATGGACGTTGAGGAAGCCTTGTCTTTTCAACAGTTCGAGGTCATCTGCATCACCCGTTACGGTGCCAGACAGCAGCGTGTGCTGTGCGTCGATGGCGAGCACATGTACACAATGCGACCCAACTCAGAGATGGTGGCTAACACGACGGAGCGGCCCATCAAGGACATTGACGAGGTTCGCGTGTTCCCGAATAAGCCAAAGTACATGGAGATTGCCTACACAAAGGCATCCAAGTACGAGGAGGACCACTTCGAGTGCACCACCACGTACAACTGCGCCTTGCTGGACGAAAAGCTGCGCATCATTCGACGCGAGCTGCGCAAGCGCGAGGCGGAGGTGGCAACGCCGCCAGAGCAGAACAATGTCATGCAGCGCATCTTCAAAGGTCTCAAGAACCGCTGGTTCCAGGACAAGGACCCCTGAGAGTGTGGCCCTGCCGAAGGGGGAAGGAGGTAGGGGCTAAGAAAGGACGATGAGGGACCAGCCGACGAACTGTGATCTGCCCGCTCCCATCCTCGCCACGTGTCATCAGCCCCCGATTGTACGTTTGTGTGCCTCTTCCCTTTTGCTATTATTACCCTTGTACAGTTCTCCTTGGGCTTACGTCTTGAGAGGGGACACCCCATTTGAGTCTTTCCCGCTTCCCGCCCTCCCCGTGTGGTGTCCATTCTTCTCTCTTTTCACCTTCCCCCCCCCCCCCACCCCCAACACATACACTTACACAAGAGAATACCCTGTCGCGCACCGAAAAGCAAAAGGGGAGAGGGAGCGGGACAGTGTGGCCATGTAGTAGTCATCCGTTGGGGGGAGTACGCCGCTGCGAGCTGGGGCTGTCGTGCTGGACATCCCGCGCTGTCATGCAATGCTCTCTTCTACGTCTTCTTCCCGCCCTGAACTTTCATTCCCCTCCTAGGAGAGCGAGGCATCAGTCAGACGCAGCTTCCCTTTCCTGGCTGACTACTTTTTCTTGTTTTGCTTTGTTGTTGAGGTACACACACTCCCTTTTCCTTGGCAATAAGAGGTTGTTGTATCCGCCCGCGATCGTCTGCTTATCGTCCTTTCCCACCCCTTCAATTACTCACCCCTTTCCCTAGCCTCCTTCCCTCCTCCCTCGTTTCGTTCCTTTCCTCCTCGCTAACAGATTGGCCACGAGAGCAAAGCGCCTTGTTTGCTTCGCCATAGTACCCCCCCCCCTCCCCCGTGCTGGCGGGGCGTACAGACACGGACACAGCCATGAATCGTAGCCGCCCGCTGCAGAATCTGCCAACAGACAACGATGACGCCGAGAGTGTGCAGTGGGGCCGCGAGGAGCCGATTCAAGTGGTGATAGCCGACCAGTCCAGCGATACGCCAAGCACGGCTGGCGCCAGGGACGTGCTCGCGGCCGCGCGCGCTTTCGTGGAGGCAAAATGCCCCTTTCTCCTTCACTTCTCCTCCTACACGCTCGGCGTGCTGCTGATTCTGTGCGTCACTGTGATTTGGGTGGCGTCGTCGAATTGGATTCAGTACATCTTTGGCAACCTGAACTATAGCAAGCCGTACTTTCTGACATACTTCAACACGACAGGGTTCTCCTTCTGGAATCTGGGGTACTACCTCGTGCCCCGATGGACCAAAATCCCCTGGGATGACCGAGAGCGACCGCAGCCGATCCTTGTCGAGGATCAAGACATCGTCGTTGACGAGCCGTGGGCGAACAGCGGTGAGCTTCCTAGCATCACGTCGGGCACCGGCGGTGGTAGCGGCGGCCGCGGCGAGACGGTCGTGCTGCGCCGCACTGGTAACGGTGGCGGGCGACTGTGGCGCCAGCACCTCGCGGCCAGAAGAGAAACAAGCCCGTCGTCCTTCCTCAACACCGATGGGGAGCGAAGCTACGGCACCGACATTCGTGTCTGGGCAGTGAATAACGGCTACGACCCGTCCATCTTCTCCTCCGAGCCCTCTAGCTTTTCCAGCGTCAGCATGGAGGAGATCGTGGACGTGGGCGATGCGCCTGACCTCCTCGCGCCAGGCCACACCGGCTCCCCGGCGCCGTTTCTGCTTCTCACGGCGCGCGAAAGTGCTGCCAACGCTGGGGCTGCGGGTGGGGGGTGCCCGCTGCCGCGTCCGGGCCCGCGGCGGCGGCTGGCGCGGGTGGAGCGAGTCCGCCCGTACGCACGGCGTAAGCTTTGGCACTGGGCGGCCCTCTTCTGCCCTTTTTGGTTCTTTGCCAACTACCTCTTCAACGTCTCCCTGTCCATCACATCCGTCGCGTCGAACACGGTGCTGAGCGCGACGTCGTCGATTTGGACGCTGCTGCTGTCGTACCTGCTGCTCCACGAGAGCGTCGGCCCGCTCAAGTGGCTGGCTGTCGCGTGCTGTGTCACGGGGAGCATCATGGTGGGCCTCTCGGACAAGGACGGGGCTGGCGGCAAGAACTCCCTCCTTGGTGACGTGGTGGCCCTTGTCTCGGCCTTCTTCTATGCCGTGTACACTTCCATTCTGCGCTTCGGCCTACCCGACGATGAGCGGTACTCTATGGGGATGGTTTTCGGGGCTGTGGGGGTCGTCAACTTCATCTGCCTGTGGCCCGGCTTGGTGTTCGTGGACTTGGTGGGCTGGGAGAAGTTCGTATGGCCGTCCATTGGGCAGTTCTGGCCACTCCTGCTGAATGCCCTCATTGGCACAAACCTCAGCGATGTGCTGTGGGCTCGCAGCGTCGTGCTCACGTCGCCGGTGGTGGCCACGCTGGGTCTCGCCTTGACAACACCGCTGGCGATGATTGTTGACGCCGTGTTCAAGGGCACCAGCTTCTCCGCCGTCTACATTGTCGGCGCAGTGCTTGTCATGTGCGGCTTTGTCTTTGTCAACGTCCCCTTCCTGGAGCGTTGGCCGCGGTGGCTGACTCGGTGCTGCTAAGCGCCACACGCAGATGGTGCCCGTTGGGGCAACCTCCCCCCTCCCCCCTCCCCCCGTTCGAACTTGTACAGTTTGCCTTTCTCACGAAGGGTGTAGGGGGGAGAGGGAAGAGGGCATAATGCGCTTCCCCTTCCCCTCCTCTCCCCTCCTCCTCCCTCCCTTGAGTCCCACCCAGGGCCAAACAGTTACCCATGCACACATCGGAATGTGAAGGCTAGACGGGAAAGAAGAGCGAACAAAAGCGTGAGGGCGGCGTTGTCTGCCCCCCCCCCCCCTCCTTCTCATCCTTTACCGTCCCTCCCTCCCCCCCACCGTTGACTGTGCAGCGACGGCGCAATCACTGCACTTCCTTTTCTACCTCTCGCTGTCTTCTCGTTCTTCTTCCCCTTCAGAGTACTCTGCGCTTCCTTCATTTGCCTGCCCGCTTCAGGCTACTGCTTGTTGTCTTCTTCCTCCATCGGTGCACTTTAGAGGGGGAAATGGAGCTGGAGGAGGTCAGCGTGCCGGCGCTCTCCGTTGGCCGGCTGCTGCTGCCGCGCTTCTGGACGGTGGACGCGCACAGCCACTACGTCCCCGTGTCCTACCCTGGGCGAGCCAGCTTCCCCTCGTCAGCAAGGAACACCGCACCCGCCCCGTGCGGTGGCGGCAGCAGCAATACCGTCAGGGCGGAGCGTCTGGACCGGTCTGGCGACACCATGTATCTCGCGGAGGTTTACATTCCTCGTGTGCGTGGGGGGGATGGGGCAATAGCGGGTGCGTCGTCGTTGGCCGCTGCGCAGAATGCCTGCCTCGCCTCTGTGCCACCACGCCGAGAGAACCGGCCGCCGCTGCAGGTGTGGGTGCGGAACGTGGAGGAGGACATGAGTAGGATCTCTGCCCAGTCCATGGCAGGACAGCTGCTGCCCTCGTACCACATTTTCCTGCAGCTTGTTCTTGATGTCTTCGAGGGCCCCTCCCGAGAGATGGCGGCCATGGTGCAGATTGTGCTCGCCGACACTTTCGCCAAGCTGACAACGCCGCTGCGGACCCTGTGCGCACCACCGGCGACGCAGTCAAACGGTGCCAACCACATCAGCAGCGATGGGGATGACCAGAGGCGAGGAGGCGGCGGCGCGGGGGGCCACTACAACGCGCACCATGCCCCGCAGGAGCAGGCGATGGAGAACAGCTGGTGGAACACGGCCCGCGCACGGCTGACGGGGCAGGAGGACCCCGCCTTCTCCGTCGGGGTCTACACCACCAAAGGCGCCGCTGTGGTCTCTGCCCCCCTTCTCTTCACAGACGGGGGTGACGGCGGCGCGGGGTCCGCGTTTGACGTGGAGTGGAACAGTGGCCGATGCCACAGGCCCAAAGCAGCCTGGGAGGAGGTGCCTGGGCTTGCCGCCAGTGCCCGGCTTCGGCACTTTGCCAAGCACGAGCTGCGGCTGCACGTTGGGGAGGAGCTCATCTTTGCTCTCGCGCACTGCGACAACGGCTCCCACACCGACGCTCTTCCCGTGGAGGCTGTGAGCGTGGCCACCTTCCCAGTGCTCACGAGGCCGTCCACGTGCTCCCTTTACAACTACCTCTCCATCGAGCGGGCCTTTGAGGAGCACGTGCGGACATCGCTGGAGGGGAACGCGAGGCGCCGGCGGGTGGCAGAGCCTGCCAGCGATGCAGCGGGCACACTCCAACAGTCGCCGCGCTGGGAGCTGACAAGGGTGCGCACGTCGGATCGGTTCATTCCCACCGAGGCGTACATGCACGCCGTCACGACCCTGCTGGAGGAGGAGGTGTCCCTGTCACCTTCCGCAGAGGCGGGGCCGGGGCAGCAGTGCATGCCTTTCATACCCATTCGCCACACACTGTACACACTGAAGGCGGCGGGCAGCACCAGGGATGCCTCTTTCGTGGCCCAGCTGGTGTCCCCGCGTGTGCAGAGCGACTCCGCGATTGTTCTCCTTGCCGCTGTTTCGCCGAGCTACCTCGGCAACCTCTCGGACGTGGCGGAGAAGCTGCCGCGGCTGTTCACTGTGGAGTACCCTGCCCTTTGCCAATGGACTGCTGCCCTTCGCACACCGTCGCTGCTGAGCAGCAACAGCAGCACCGGTGGTGGTGGTGGTGGTGGCGGCTTTCTCTTTCGCCAAGGGCAGCTGGTTCTCCGGCTCGACGGCGGCGACGCCCGCTACCACGCCGTGCGGGTCGCGCCGACGGCGGGGCAGTGCTTCTCCAGCCTAGGGTCGTTGACGGTCTCCCGTGCCCGGCCCGCTTTTGGCGTGGGGAAACTCGCGGGCGAGGAGCAGCCCGCCGTCCCTTCCTCCTCCTCCGCCTCTGCCTCTTCCGCGGGTGGCAGCCCGGGCCCCCGCGCCAGGGACGCTGCCGGCGGTGGCGGACTGGCGGAAAGCTACGCGGCCCTTGCGGCATCCTGGACGCTCGTGGCGGATGGCCGCAGCGCGGTGGATTACCTGGACTACGTGCTCACGGAGGCCTACTACGACAGCGGCGTCTTTCACTTGAGCAACGTGGCGCAGCGGGCGACGGCGTTGACACTGCACAAGAACTCCCTGTGGGTGCGGGAGCGGGGGAGGAACACCACCCATCGCCTCAGGCGCCTCCAGCAGCGCCGTGCAAACCACGGTGCTGCGGTGACGGACGCTGCGGTTGGGGGAGGAGGGGAGGTGTGGTCGGCGTGGGTGGACGTGGACGGTGGTGACCGCCGCATCTTCGTCTGCGCACAGGAGCGAGACGTGGGACAGCTGCTGGTGATTCAGGCCGCTATCGCTGCACCACCCCCCGCGCACGAGGCTGCGACAGGGGAGCGAGAGGGTATCGCCGCGGCGCGGCCAGAGGTCGAGCGACAGGAGGAGGCCGAGATGGAGGCGTGGGTTTTTGGTGTCACGGTGGGATGCCTTCCGCGATACTAGCACGGGGGGAGAACCCCCGTCCCCCGCCCCCCGCCCCCCATGTGGCCAAGTAAGAGAAAGAGTGTGAAAGTGAGAGAAGTAAGGAAATGAGAAGAGGCTGCTCGCCGTCGAACATTCACCGCGGGAGGAGAGGCAGTTGCCGGCCTCTGGCACGACCTCGCGCGGGGGGGGGGGGGGGAACTCTACATGCCTGAAAGCAGAGCCATTCCCTCCTCCCCCTCCTCCAACGTTTGGTCGCACTCCCCGCACATGTGCATTCCCCCTTCTCTTCCCCCCCCGCAAGGAAGTGGGATAGCACCTCTCTCTTACCCTGTTGCCAAAGGAGATACATATCGAATACAGAGACAGAGCGGAGAAAGCGTTTCTTTTGGCATCTGTTGAGCTTCCGACCGTTTCTTTTTCCTTTCTCTTCTCTCTCTATCTCCACATACACACACTCCCTCATCCCCCCCCCCCTTGTCGCAAAGGCGTGGAGAGGAGGAGATGATGCAGATGGAGCCGCAGCAGGCGGGATCCTCTTCCCCCTCGAGCGTCTTCTTCCCCCAGACATGCAGCCACATCACACACTCCTTCAACAACAAAGGGGAGCTGCGCACCGCCATGGTGACCGGCGGGAACCGGCTCGTGTTCCTGAGACAAGGGGTAGTCATCGCCGAGAGCGCAATCCCATCGCCGTTTGACTGCGAGCACGAGGAGAAGGACCCGCTCGTTCAGCACATCTGCATGTGCCCCTTCTTGAACTACACGATGCGCGTTGTTGTGGCAACACGGCACGGTGTGTACCTGTACGAAGCCGATGATGTGGACTGGGTGTGGCAAGACGGGGCCTCAGACAGCGCGCTCTCCTCCTCCCCCTCGGCCGCCAGAGCGAGCACTCGCCCAGGGGGTGGAAGCGCCGCCGCTACGCACGCCAAGGACGGCCCGCAGGGCCGCGGCCATGGCAGCGGTGTGGCATCCGCTCAGTGGACGGCCATGATGCACGGCAGTGCGGCTGCGGGTGGGATCAGTACTCTCGCGAACAGCAGCAGCAGCGGTGCACTCGGCCACAGCGTGCCTGCGGGGAATGCGGGCGACGGAACGGGTGAGGGTGGCGCCGTGCCCCAGGGTAGAGGGGAGAGGGTGCGCTGTCGGCTGCTGCAGCTGCCGACCACCGAGACGGAGCTTCTGCCGGTCGCAACGGATGCCACCACCACCACCTTGTCTAGCTCGCCGCCTGGCTACTTGCCCATGCCGTTTGAGTCCTCGCCCGCCCCAGCACCCGCAACGGCGGGCGGGGGGCCGCCACCGCCTGTCTACACCTCAGCCTCGGCCTGCGCTGGCGCCGCCCCCCCGCAGGTGAGGGGAGGAGGGGGCCGTCGAGGAGTCCTCCCAGTGAACCAGGTGCGGGTGGGCATTCGCACAACGAGGCGCGCCGTGGTGGCTGCCGACTTTGTCACGGAGCACTCGCTCTGTCTTGTCTTCAACGACGAGGCGGTACTGGTCTCCCTTGCCACGGGCAGCCCGGAGGGGGGTGTGAGGCCAAGCGCGGTCTCGTCGCCCACCACCCGGTCGAACCCGCTTTCCTCCGGCGCAGGCCTTTCTCCTCCCTCCGCCCTGCCGCTGCAGCAGCAGCACCACCACCAGGGCGGCAGCGCTGCTGCTGCGCAGGACAGAATTGTGTGGCGGTCGATGGGGGCCTACGAAGCCTTGGCCGTCTGCCGTGTCAATCGCCACGTCGCCCTCACCCTTGGGCCCTCGACACTCGTGGTGTTCCCATGCAAACTGCCCAAGCCCAGCACACCTGCCGCTGCTGCTGCCGCTGTTGTTGCACGTCACGGCGGCGGCAAGCGTGATGGGCCCACTAGTGCGCTGGAGACTCCCGTGTTTTCTCCCACGCGCAGCCCCTTCTCCACCCCCGACTACCCCGCAGCCCCGCTCAAACTACCCGCCAGCAGCACGGCAGACTGGCGGCAGTCCATCATGTCTCCTGCCTCCATGCTGCCACTGGACGACGGTGCCTTGCCGGCCGGCGACCACGTGGGTGGCTGCGGCGGTGGCGGCGACTTCCTCGACATGGCTGAGAACCCTGTCATCCTGGCCGATCGAGGCCTTACCGCCTCCCTTGGCGCTTACCGAATCAAAAGGATGGAGTGGCACAGGGTGTCGACGCACACGCTACTCTGCGTGACGTGCGTGCATCCGCGAGACGGTCAGGAACACATCCTGCTGTACACTGTCCAATCCTTGCCGACTGTACGCCGCTTCAACAACGTCGTTTTGCCCCTTGACGAGGAGGATAATGTCAATCGGTATGCGGCAGAGGCTAACCGCGCGAGTGGCTTCGCGGAGGAGGACTTCCAGCGGGGGCATCACGACAGCCTCATCCAGCTGGTCCCGTCCGGTACCATTCCCCTCACCTACACCAAGCAGAGGAAGGGCCTGTCTCGCCCCACCGCGGGGAGCAACGCCACCTTCAGCGCAATGGGCAGCTACCAAGACCTGTCCTCGGTGAACGTGAGTGTAGAGACGGCATCCTCGCCAGCGGCAAAGGCGGGCGTCACACCACACCCGACACCGGGGGATCGCGAGGAGGGCGGTGGTGGTAATGGCGAGCCACCGACAGGGCGACCAGACAGCGGCCAGAGCTGCCAACGCCGCCACCGCCATCGACACAACAACCCCCCCTTTGCCATGTGGGGCAAGCGCCGGCCTCCGCCGGTGTCGCAGATGCTCACCGGCATTGTGCCGTCCTTCTCGCGCAGTTCCCAGACGGCCTCGCTGAGCAACAAGCTGCAGTTCCTGCACGTCGAGGGGGATGGCACGGTGCGCACCTCGTGCTACCGCTTTGGCCGGCAAAAACACGCCAGCTTCGCGAAGCAGCGCGCCTTTGGCCTCGCCTGCGCCGACCTCCTCGCCCCTCTTCTTGCCCTGTACGGACCGCTGGCAAAGATGTCGGTCCTGCCCATCTGGAAGCACCGGCCGGTGGAGCTGGGCCCCAGCACGCCGCAAACAGAGCACTTCATGACAAGTACCCGGCGCTACCGCCTCGTCGGGCACTTCGCCCGCACCGGCGTCGTGGCGGTGGTGATGGTCGATCTGCGGGCGGCAATGTACAAGGTGGAGAGCTTCCTCACCGCGGGCAAGCTGCCGGTGCACTCCCTGCTCTCCTTTGACTTGCCCGGCATGCTTGGCGGCACGACGGAGCGGCTCGTGGCCGCGCTCATGGGGGGGCAGCCCCAGGCCGAGAGCGAGGAGGCGGGTGGTGGTGGCGGTAGAGAGGCCGCACCGAGCGTGTCCTCGGCCATTCCGGGCTGCAGCTGCGTGGCCATCTTCTCCCAGAGCCGCACGACACTGGGCTACGTCACGATACTGCTTTCCTTGTCCCCTCTGCCCTCCGCCGCCGCCGTTGTCGTGGCCTCGCTGGGAGAGGAAGGGGAAGAGGAGAAGAAGCTGTCGCCCCAAGTGCCGTCCTTTCCTGCTCCTGTGGCGGCAGCGACCACCACCACCACCACCACCACCACCACCACCACCACCACCACCACCACCACAGGTATGGCTGCCATACTCCAACACCAGCCATCCAGCGAGGAGAGAGCAAGACGTTTTATGGAGGTGAAGTGCCCGGAGAAGGTCAAGATGCTGCCTGCGCTGTTGAAGGCGTGCAACGGCGATGCCAACAGGCTTCTCACACAACTGCAGGCCAAGTACGGGCCACTCGCACCTGAGGCGGAGGCGGCGGCGACGAGGGTGACGGACGCGAACGCCTCCTCCTCGCCTCCTGCCCCCAACGGCGAGGTCGTCGCCAGCCACCCTCTGCCATCGGCTCCCCAGCCCGCAAGGCCTGCGCACATGGGCGTATCGACAAGAGACTTGTCGGCGCAGCGGTACGTGCTGCGCGGTGGCTGTGTCACCTCCGATGGCGTCTCTCTCTATGTCGCTGCCGAAGCACGCGGGGGAGGCAGCGGAGGGATGGAGGATGGCACAGCACGTCCGCAGGGCTATCTCGTCGTGATCCCCCCGGTTGCACTGGAGAGCTTGGCCCCCATTCACTCCCGCATCGCTGTGGGTGGCGTGCGCGTGGCCACCGCCGAGTACGCACGCGTCATTCAGGTGCCTCGCAGCTACCGATACGTGTCCCCACTGGAGTCAGCCGCGCCGTCGGCCACTGGCGCGGCTGGTCTTCCCGCTCTTGCGGACGAGGACGACTACGTTTCTGGCGTGCTGCAGCGAGCGCAGCATCAGTTCTTCCGCAACAATGCCAGCGAAGTCCGATGCGAGGTGGTTCGTACCAGCAGCCCCGCGGCTTGCCAGCCCGCGCTCGAGGTCGCTGTGAGCGGCCCCACCATCCCCCATGATGGACAAGAAGCCGTCGTTCGCTTCGCTCTGCACCTCGGCCAAAGGGGGCGGGAGGACGGCAGCGCATCTCCTCGCATTGCCTCTGTGAAGGACGTGAAGGGGCAGCTGCTGGTGAATGGGGACACTGTCGTCGGTGTCCTTGTCGAGTGCGAGGACGCAGCCGACAAGACGGCGTACAGCGAGCTGCGCCTCTATGGACTCCCTGCGGTGCAGTCCATTCTCGAGAGCAACTTTGGCTTCCACTGCGAGCACGTCGTGCGCGGCGTCCTCGCCTTCTTCCTCGGCCCACGCGGTGAGGTGGTCGCCGTGCAGGACGGAGGCAGGCGGCTTGCGCGCTGGCTGCGCTGTTTCCCAGCGGTCGATGCCGGCCCCGAGTACCGCTACGTGGAGGATCGCTCCTGGGATGGCCCGTGTGCTGCTCCGCCCCTTCGCGCCGATGGTGCTGGCGCCGACGCGGCAGTGATCCTTGCCGTGGAAGCCGTTCCACTGAGCACGGCCGCTGTCGCCGCAGCAGGCGAGGCGAGCTACCGCCGCCGGCTGAACGCGCAGCTCAAGACGCACTTTCTTTACACCACGTCCACGTGCGACTACATTCGCGTGCGGCTCACCAGCTTCGCGTCCCCAGCTCGCAGCAGTGCCACTGCCCCCCCAAGTTGTATGGGCAATAGGGACAGCGATGCTGCCCGTCCGTCAGGGGAGAGGGAGGGGGACGGCGGTCCGCAGGGAGAGGACGATCTTGGTCGCATGATGGCGGCGCTGCTGGGCGTGGAAGGGGCTCCGAGCAGCGGCGAGGGCAGCGGTGGCAGCCTCCCGCCCGTTGTGGAGTACCACCCGGACTCCGTGATGCAGCTCATTGGCATGGGGCGCTGGGAGGTCCTTCGG
Organism: Herpetomonas tarakana; assembly: GCA_030849825.1. Taxonomy (NCBI): domain Eukaryota; phylum Euglenozoa; class Kinetoplastea; order Trypanosomatida; family Trypanosomatidae; genus Herpetomonas; species Herpetomonas tarakana. The sequence goes on from JASAOB010002863.1 coordinate 25,695, forward strand.
GAGATCCTCGCGAACGTGGCGGTGGCGGTTGATGCGGCCCTTGCGGACAGGGAAGGGGAGGACCGGAGTTCCGCGTGGGGAGCTGTCACGCCGGCCGTGTTGGCGCACGAGTTGTGCTCCCCCGGCAGTGGCGGTGGCGGTGGCTTGGACAGGGTCAGCAGCGATCTCGGCGTCCTCTGCACTCCTGCCCCCCTGAACTATGAGGGCCTTGGCATCCTGGCCCTGTCCCTGGCGGACTCGAGGGACCAGCAGCAGCAGCAGCAGCAGCAGCAGCAAGGGGAAGGGGCTGACGGTGCCGCCGTCGCATCCACCCGTCTCTCCGAGGCGCTCGGGGAGGACGATACGGCGGAGAAGCTTGTACATTTGCTGCCGAGGGTGAACCTGGCGGGCTTGAGCAGCCGCGGCCAGCTGAGCCTCCTGTGCATTATTCAAGCGCTGCGCGACGCCAGCGTCTTTGGCCGCAGCGTCGACGAGGCGGCCTCGCGCTTCTTCTTCTTCTACAAGCTCAACGCCCTGCGGAGGCGTCTGCGCCTGCCGGACCACCACCAATCCCCCTCGCAGGGCGTAAGCGCCGGTGGCATCGACCCTTCCTCCATCCTCTTCTTCCAGTCCGGCAAGACGGCAGCGCGCAACATCACCACCGCCTCGCTCCTGTGGGCGGCCATGTCGGACTCCCAGCTGGCCATCCTGGGCGAGGTACTGCAGCTGCCGCCGTCCTTTGGCGCGCAGACAACCACGCTGAGCCTGGCCGGCACAAAGCTGACGTGGGAGCAGCTGGAGCTGGCCGGGGTTCCCTTCTGGCTTAGAAGCCCGGAGCAGCTCCGTGCGCTGGCTGACGCCGTTGCCAGGGGCCAGTACCAGGCCACGCAAAGCATCACGGATAGCGCTCTCATGTACTGCGCAGCGGGCAAGCCAGGCACCCTCGCCGCTCTCTGCAAGGCGCAGAACAACGCAAAGCTGCAGGCCTTCTTCAGCAGGAACTTTGCCGAGGAGCACCACCGCAACGCGGCCTCGGCGAACGCCTTTGCTGCCGTGAGCAAGAACATGCCTCTGTACGGCGCGGCCTTCTTTGTGCTCGCCGGCGACGCTCGCAGCGCGGCGCAGGTCATTCTCCAGCGCCAGAGGAACCTGCTCCTCGCTCTTTTCGTGCTGCGGGCCCGCGCGACGCCAGAGACGGCTGCGGCCGACCTCGAGTGGTTTCGCGAGGCCTGCCGGCTGGACGATGCAGGTGACATTGGCAAGGACGGCTCCGCAGCGTGGCGGCCAGCGCAGCTGGACATGTGGCTCCACGCCTGCCTCAGTTGGCTGACGGGCTCCTCGGAGGAACGAATCGCCGCGCTGAACCGCGTTGCGAGGCACCCCACTTCCCACCCCGAGGTCCTCAGCGTGCTGCGGTACGCGCGGGACAAGGTGATAATGCGCGGGGAGGCCTTTCTGCCACCATCGCACGAGCTGACGTGCGTGCTACGCCTCGGCCGCTACTGCCTGGCGCGTGGGTTGGAGCTCAACGGAGAGCTGCATTACGTGGATGCCAGGCACCTGCTCGACCGAGAGCTGCAACGACAGCTGCAGGGAGAAGGGAATGCAGAGGAGGCGGAATGCAGCAAAGGGAGCCGTCCATCACCACCATCGCAGCACCTGCAGCAGCGACAGCCGAGGATGCAGGCCGATTACAACACCGGCACATTAGCCTTCAAAGGGTTCGATGATGACGACGATGAGGATGGCTTTGTGGCATCCGCCCCTGGAGCGCAAAGCGGCGGCAGCAGCAGCAGCGACGCGGCAGAGCATGATGGTCGCGGTGGCCATGCACCTGGCGGGATGGCCACCGCGGGCAAGGAGGAGAGGGGGATGCAGTCGATATCTCCCCTTGTCGCGGAGGCTCTGCGGGTGGAGATGAACTATGTGTACACCCGTCGCTGCGGGGCGGCGGCGGCGAAGCGGCGGCGGCGGGCAGCGCTTTCGCGGCAGCATCCGGTGCCGTGGGAAGTCACCGATGTGGGTGTGTTCGCGGTGCTGTGTCCCCTGTTCCTCAGCGTCGCGCGGCAGTCGCCTGTGGACGAACTGGAGGGCCGCCTCGTGCGCTTTTTGGGCTATGTCATGGCCCCTTGCGATGCACAGGACGGCTGCCACAGCGGGTGGGCGCCTTGTCCTGATGTCACCACCGCACCAGGGAACGCAGCAGCTAGTATGCACCGCACCCACGAGGTGTTCCTTTCGGCCATGTACCTCATCCTCAGTGAAGTTGCCGTGCGCGCACGCAACCACGTCCTCGCGCATGCTCTGCGACGAATGCCAACGGACCTGGCCGTGCTGGCGAGCGGAGCATCAGCGGCTGCTACCTCGACAAGTGGACCCCCTTCGCTGCACCCGGCGACTCTGTTTGCTCTTTGCCTTGTGTACTACCTACGGGAGGTGAAGGGAGAAGCAAGCGCGTCTCTGGGACGGCTTGGGAGTGCCTCCGCTGGCCACGCCGCACAAGGCACCACCTCGATGGACTTGTTCGGCTTCCATCTTGCCAACGCGAAGCCACCTGGGCTGGACGAGGACGAGGCAGACGATGGCCGCATCAACAGCGGTGGGGCGGCAGACAAGGAAGCCGAGGAAGAGCAGCAGAGTGAACCCGCGACACCGGCCCAGCGCAAGAGCATGTTTGATACGTTGACGGAGTCGCTGCTGCCGCCGCTTGCGCATCAGCAGCAGCAGCCCTCCTCTGCCACCATCACCACACGCCAAAGTACGAGCCACGCCGGCAACCCGGCGGCAGAGCACCCGTTCCCCTTCACTGTCGCAGGCACCAGCACCACCGCCCGCGACGCCGCGTCCGTGTTTGCGGTACGCATGGGCAGGCCCGCCATCACATCGTGGCATTTTGCGTGGTTCAGCTGCTTTGCGTGCGTGCGCAGCCTGCGCCGCCTGCGCGCGGTGACGGCCCAGGAGGAGTCCACTCAGCAGCAGCCACTGTCGCCCACCACGCAGCGCGCCATCGACGCGGGCATTCTCAGCCCCGACGGCGCACGCGATCCCCACGGACGAGTGGATTGCAGCGACAGCTTCAGCGAGCACCACCCCTTCGCGCTCCGCCTCCTCCTGTGCTCCGTCATGGCATACGCCACCCTGCGCTTCAACGTACTTGCCGAGGACTGCTTCGACACGCTCCACGAGGCCCTGCCCGGCTACGATCGGAGCCAGTTGACGAACCCCAACGGTGTCTTTGTAGAGATGGACCGGGCCCTCCTCGGCGTTGCTGAGGTGCTGTACGCCGTACTGGCCGCCACCGCTGCCGAGCTGATTGTCGACGCGGTGGGCACCGCACCGGGTGGCCGCTTCCCTCCGCCGCCGTCGTCGCCGCAGCGGCACTTGGCCCGTGTCTCGGCCGGCGATGTGGCCGCGCAGCACCGCCTCCACGGCAGCTTTCTTTCGACATCCTTCTTTCACAACCCCAGCGATGCCGAGCAGAAGGATAGCGCGGCGGCCCTACTGGTGCAGCTCTGTGTGGCCCACGCGGAGCTGTTTTGGCAGCTTCCCAAGGTGGGCAGCGGTGGCAGCAAGGACGGTGGTGGCGGCAGCGTCGGGCGTGGTGGGCCCGGTGGCCTGTCGGCAACGGCGGCTCTAGGGGTGTACAGGCCAACGCTGCCGGCGACGTGGATGCATCGCATTCATGAGCTCTGCGGGAGGATGACGGCCGCACCGTCCCCTACGAGGGCGGGAGCCGCAGGTGGCCGCACCTTCTCTTCTCTACTGGAGGAGGAGGACGGTGAGGCCGACAGCAGTGGCGTTAGCGGTGGTGGCATTACGAGCATTTTTGACGATCCGAGCGTTGATCCCTCGTCCTTTGCCACCGCCCCTGGGACTACGGCAGGGGAGGAGGTGCTCGGCCTGATCGAGTCCTCCTGGCTGCGCCGCCACCACACTCACCGGTCGCTGCGGGACATGCTGCTTCGACTGGCAACGCAGGGTGGACTCTCCGACCCCCCCAACGCGGCGGACCGGCTCCTGCTGAACCAGGCGAGCCACAGCACGCAGGATGTCAATTTTGACCGATCCAGCTGCGACAGCTTGGTGTGGAGCAGCGAGGCGGGGACGACGGTGGGGCACGGCTTCCGCGAGCTGCTCGCCGGCGACAACGAGGCTCCCTTGCTGGAGCAGCTGGCGGAGCGCAACCTGGCAACGGCGGCCTTCTCGCAGGGCCTTTCCGTGCAGGAGGTGCTGCTCGCGTCCCCGGCCTCGTCGGGTGGCGACAGCAGCGGCGAGGCGGCGCAGTCTCCGCCCCCTGCCCGTGGTGGTGTCGCGGAGCGGTCGGCAAAGGCTCTGCTGGCGCGCCGCCCACTGGCCAGCGTGGCCGCGCACGGCCGGCCCGCCCCCCACCCTCATCTTCCCTTCTTTCTCACCAGCCAGCCCGACGGCCACCTCGACCTCTACCCCTTCGCCTCGCACGCCAGCGTCGCAACGTTCCTCTGCCCGCGCAGTTACCCCATGACGCCCGTCAGCTACAGCCCCAACGGGTACCTCTTCGCTGTAGGTCTGCAGGACGGCTCCGTCGCCGGCTGGCGCTTCACCGCCGCCGCCATCGAGAGCGGCCCCTTGTTCCTCTTCTCCGCCATCTTCACGGCGTCCGGCGTGAAGGCGGTGTGCTTCTGCGGGGAGCGCAGCTCCATCCTCATCGCTGTTGGCGTTGCCAGGGAGCCGCACGCTGCCAAGGCCACCTTCCTCTCCGGAAGCGACATCGCCAGCCAGCTGCGCCGCCGCACCAATGGGGGCTACGGCTCCTCTGGTGCGGGCGACGTGGCCGGCAGGGGGAGTGGACTATCGTTCCAGGAGCAACAGCAGGCCGCGCTGCGGCTGCCCGCCGGTGTCTCGCTGGGCCACCGCTCCCCCAACACTTCCTTTGCACAGACCTCCCCGCCTTCGTCCCTGGTGAACCCGTCACGCCGCACGACGGGCAGTGGCGGGGCCAAGCGGCAGCCAGTGGTGCAGGCCGACGTGGGCGAGCTCGTCGTGCTAGATACGGAGCTGAACGCAGGCAACGTGGTCGCGCGTTGCGCGCTCCCATTCGTGCCCGAGTTTGCCACCTACATCAACGCCATGGACGCGGTGCTCTGCGCGTCTGCGGAGGGCCTGATGAGTCTGTACGAGGTGCGCATCGGCGCTCTCTCCATCCTTGGGGAGGTGCCGCTGTCCGCCCTGCTGACCGCGCACCCTCCCGGGGGAAGGCCTGTGCACTCGGGCAGCACAGGAGGCCCGGCTCAACCTCCCTCCTCGTTGCACGCGATCAGTCGCGGGGCCACCGCCAACGTGCACATCACGGCCATGGCGGCCAGCCCGTACGATGACCTGGTCGCCCTCGGCACCAGCGACGGTTTCGCATTGCTCCTCACCGTCGAGGCCATCGCTCGCGCCGTGCGCGTGGTGCGCCAGCGCGAGGTCGACACCGGCGAGGACCCATACATCTATTTACACCCCACCAGCACCAGCCCAGGCAGCCCCACGACGACATCAGCGGCCGCTTCGACAGCGTTGTCGCCAAGGGCTCCCCCAGCGCTCTCCGGCTCTGGCAGCGGAGGGTCCGCGCGCTTCGTCGTCGCGGTGGAGGAGAACTTGTCGGGGCGGGAGTACCTGGCTGCTCGCCGCGCCGCTGAACCCGTCTCTGTGCTGGAGGAGGCGACGCGGGTGCAAGTGGCACCGCTGCTATCTGCCCATGCAGGCGTGCTGGACTTGACATTTGCGCCGTCGGTGTTGCTGGCGGGGCTGAAGGATGGCAAGGTGGTGGCTGCCTCGCTGGTCCCCGAGGCTCTCAAGATGCACATCACCAGGGGTGTTTGACCAACACCGCCGCTTCATTACAGTGCCCCGGGGAGAGGAGGGGGAGGAAGAAAGGTGGTGGGGGAGTACGCATCTTCCTCTTGATTCTGTTCGATCTGCTACGTCTTCTGGTGTTGCCTTGCTGTTGGTTGTCTCGCACGCTGTCCCCTCCCCCCTTCCCCGTCCCCTTCAACTCTCTGTCTCGCAAACACGCACACACAGTAAAGTAGAGATCGCCACCAAGTGCAGAAGAGAAAGAATGAAGGAGAGCAATGAAGAAGTTAACACATGCAAGTGGCACTGCCGTGTCGAGGTAGTTCACACCAGGGTGTGCACCTCCGTGCACCTCCTCCCCCATCCACAATCCGCTCACCCCTCTCTCTCCCTCTCCCTCTGCGTCCCCCTCCTGTGACCAACGCATCGCAACAAGTAAACGATAAGGGAAGCAAAGGAAGGAAACGATTGCATCAAACCTGCCACGGCCCCCTCCCCCTCCCTCAGCATAGCTATTCTTTCTCTCTCTCTTCCTCCTCCTCAAGTATTATCACTAACACACTATTATTATTCTTTCGTCCCTTCTCTACCACAGGACTCGGACTTCTCAGAGTGATCTTCCCTCTCTTCTTCGTTTCTTCTTGCCTTCCCCCTCCCCCCCCTCCCCCTCTACCACCACCGGTATCCACTATTATACGCAGGTGTGCCTAGCTAGCTCTCCCTCCCCCCCCCCCCTCACGGATTGCCGTTAGTGACTCCGTCTATCCGTTCATATTTTTGCTCTCCTCCTCCCTCATTCTCCCCCCTCCCCTCCCCTCCCCTCCCCTCCCCCCCTTTGGATAGCCTACTCCAACACACCTTGCGCATACACACATCCTCTGCTTCCCCATACAGAACCGTAACCTGGTGCCCGACAGGCGAAACCAGAAATCCACATTCTCTCACACCAGCAGATCGCATCATAAGGAAGCGAAAGGAAAAAAAAAACATCGTCTATCCTCCCCTCCCCCTTCCCCCTTCCACCGCATTCTCTCCACTCCACACAGACACACATACGCGTCCATATCCATACACACCGACGAACCAGCCATTACGACAGCATCCGAAGCCGTACGGAAGCAGAGAAAGCCGCTCGTGGACGTTGGGATAGCACAGCAAACCCTTTTCCCCATCTAGCGCAGCATCAAAGCAGCCGACACCGGCAGCTTTGCTTCGTGTATGCATTGCCTAGCACCCTATAAGGCAATGCCGATGACCACCCCCAACGCAAGTGGTGGGGCCTCCCCCGCCACGAACCCCCGCAGCCGTGTGCCGCCCTCACTGGACCCCAACGCGCTCGCTCTGTCGGGCGGTGGGCGTGGCCGTGGAATGGCAGCCCCAGTGGTGGTAGGTGCAAAGAGTATCCCCGCCTCTGCGGCAGTGCCGCTGCGCTCGCAGTCGCAGCCAGCACGACAGTCCCCCACATCCCAGCAGCAGCACCACGGCGCGCGCCGTGCGGCGGATGCCACGCCAGCTTCCACAGGCCACAATCCACATCCTGCCAGCGCACGCCCCTCAACTGGCGACTCAACCAGCCCTGCCACCGCGGCACGCACGGGAAACAGTCAGCGCACGCTGTCGGGAACCTCGTCTGACACTCTGCGCTCCCCTCTTCTCCTCTCCGGTCCACAGCAGCAGCAGCAGCAGCAATCGCAGTCACGCCGGCGGGCGAGAAGGGCCAAGGCACGCGCGAACACGACTGGGCTGCGCATCCAAGTACCCGACGCCTCTGCTGCTGCCGCGGCCATCCACCATCACCAAGGTACCGAAAGCAATGCCGCCGCTGGCACTGCCGATGCTGTTCCCTCACGCGTGCCGGCGAGCAACCCCAGCACGAGCAGCAGCAGCCGAGGCCACACCCCGCGCGCCACCATCACCGGCACCGAGCGCGCCACTGCCCTCATCGCGACCACCGCCATTGCCACCCCACCAGAGGAGGCCCTCGACGGGAGCCAGCGCTTCGGCAACAGCAGCAATACCAACAGCATCGCCGTTGACGGTCCAGGCTCCCACCACACAACAACCGCCGCCGCCGCCACCACCACTGCCGCCCGCTTGCCCACTTCCACAGCAGCCATCACGGCGTCGTCGAGCCACGGAGACTACTCCCCAAGCAGCCAAGCCACCAACGTCGGTCACACGCCGCTGATCTCCATGCGGTTTCCTAGCCCCACCCACCCCCACAGCCACGGCGCCACCACCTCCGCAACGGTGTCGCCGACCGCCACCACCACCACCACCGGTGCCACCGCCGCAGCGGTCACTGGCCTGCTGTCGCCTTCTCAGCCAGCAGCAGCAGCAGCAGCAGCGGCGGCGGGCGTGGCAGAGGTGCCGCGCAGGGAGGGTGACCGAGCGCGCGACGGGGACAACGAAACGGACGAGACAGCCTTCATGACGCTCAACCTCGACGAGGACCCCGATGACTGCGCCAGTGGCAACGCGAGCAGCAACCCAGCTGATGCCGACAGGGCAAACAGTAACAGCCGCTCCAGCCAGACGGGTGGAAAGGGCAGTGGCGGAGGTGTCGTGCTGCTCCGGCCCGACGTGGTGCCCGAGGACTTGGTCTGCGCCATCTGCCTCAACATCGCCTGCGACCCCACCGTCACGGAGTGCGGACACATATTCTGCCATCGCTGCATCACCGCCGCGGCCCGAGCGAAGCCCGAGTGTCCACTGGACCGGCAGCCCATCGCGGACGAGCGCAATGGCGGCCTGCGCAGCGATGTGCGGGCACGACGGCAAATCAAACGGCTGCCCTGTGCCTGCCCCGCTGCGCTGACAGTGGAGCAGCGGGAGCGCATCCTCGGCGTCAGGATCAGTGTCCCGTCCAAGGCGGCCATGGCCAGGAAGAAGCGGAGACTGCAGAGAGAGAGGGCTGCTGCTGCCGCTGCTGCGGGTGAGGGGGAAGTGCCCGCACCGCCCAGCGCCGAGGCCGCACCACCCGCCACCATCGACGCCGGCGAGCAAATGAGCCCCACACTCGCCCCTGGGAAGAGCCTGTCGCGCACGCAGCCGCCACCCACCGGGACCGATGGCTTCGACGACGCGAACTCCACCACGCCCCGTAGCAACAGCGACGACATGGGGTCGGTGCAGACCGCGGGCTCCTCTGCGGCTGTCACGCCAATGCGTAGCGTCGCTGGCGCTGGCGCTGCTGCCGCAGCTGCCGCTGCTGGCTGTGCCGCTGGTGCCGCGTCCTCATGCCCTGTGAGCCCATCCTACGGAAGCGCCAAGGAGCCGCAGCATCAGAGCACGACGAGCACCCACCTCTCCAGCGCGAGCGTCTGCGCGATTCTCGACCCATGCCACTGGACCGGCAGTGTCAGCGACGCCGCGGAGCACCTCAAGAGCTGCCCCCACCACGCCGTTCCGTGCCCGTACGCCAGCCAAGGCTGCAAGGCCATTGTGCCGCGTGGCCTCATGGACCTGCACCTGGCCGAGTCGCGTGACCAGCACCTGCTGCTGGTGGAGCGCGCACTAGAGTCCAGCCAGTGTCAGTGCGCGGTGCTGCAGGAGGAGGTGGAGGTGATGCGGCAGCGATGCTCCCGCTTCCTGTCGCAAATGTTCAGCCACGCCACGAACCATCACACCAGCCCACTGAGTCCCAGCGGCAGCCACAGCCAGCTACCCCTCAGCAGCAGCAATCCCAACCCCGGCGCCAATAGCACCGCACAGCTACGGCCGCAGCAGCAAACGCCCACGATGCCGGTGTTCACCGCCTCGCCCTTCGCCCCCCAACCTCACCCCAACGCCAGCCACGGCGGCGGTGGTGTCGGTCAACACCTGCAGCCATCGCCACAGCGCGCGCTGCCCTTCAGTGTGACGACCACGCACAATACCCACCCCCACCCCAGCGCCGCCACCACGCAAGTTCCTCTCCCTTCCTCTCACTCCCCACTCTTTGCCTACCGATCCATATCCCTGACGGACACGCCGGCCTTCAACCCCGCCGCCGCCGCCGCCGCCCTCTCCGCCTCCGCACCGAACCTATTTGCCGCCTCGCCGCTGGGCAACGTGTCCTACTCCAACCACCAGAGTGGCGCCACCACCAGCACCATCAGCAGCCATCACCACCGGCTGGTGTCGCCCGCCTCCGTGCTCACCTCGACTGCCCCGACCTTTCACCAGAACACGGGCGGTAGCGGCAGTCGCCACCCACCACCAGGCGAGGAGGCGGCGGGAGAGTCCTCGTCGGTGCTGGTGCGGACCTTCTCCGGCTCCCTCATCCCGCTCGACGAGCTTACCCCTCTGCAGGCCCATCCCACCACCACCGCCACTGCCACGGGCAGCGCGACGGTCACGACGACCCCGGCCTCGGTGCCAACCGCCATGACGACCAACAGCGTGGGCAGCGGCATCGTGCACAACGGGGGCACCTTCTTCATCTGGGTGCTGCCCAACTTCCTCGGCATGTGCCGCAAGACGTCGTACAGCCGCAGCTTCACCGCGTTTGGGCTGAGATGGTGTATGGGCATCGACTACCACGGCCGCCAAAGCAGTACTACTAGCAGCAACAATAACACCACCACCACCACATCCAGCGCGGATGCTGCTGCTGTCCCTTCTGCATCCACGCCAGCGGCCACGACGCCATCGCCGACGGCGAGCAGCGCCAACCAGGCGAACCCTACCCCTGTCACCAATAGTACTGGAAACAGTAGTGGCAACGCTCGCGACTCCTCGTCGTCCCCCGCAGCGTACTCCGGCCTCTACCTCTTTGCCCAGGGCCACTCGCAGCGCGTGCCCTTCCGCCTATTCCTCTTCAACAAGGATCCGGCCAAGGACGTGGTGCACACGGTGGAGGACTGGGCGGAGAGCTACCGAGGAAAGGGCTGGGGCCCGGTGCGCTTCATTGACCGCAGGACGGTGGCGGAGCGGGGCTTCATCTGCGGCCCCAAGGGCTGCCTGCGCGTCGGGGTGGAGATTCTTGGTGCCCCGTACTAGCAGGTCGGAGGAAGTCACGCCCCGCGCCAGCGACATCTTATCCCGTGGAGAGGGCGGGGAGGCGACAAGCGTTGCCGTCACAAAGATGAGGAGAGGTGTGTCTGGCACAATGCAGGCGTAGGAGGACAAGAGCGAAACGCGCAGGACAGGGGGAAGAAGACGGTGCCCTTCAGCAGATTGGGGAAGAGGGGACGACGAAGGGAAAGCCCCGAGAGGAGGGAGTTGGGTTAGGCAGGCATCATACACGGAGGAGGAGGAGGAGAGGTCCGTCCCGCGCACCTCTCTCTCTCTCTTCCTGTTTCACCTCTCACCTTCCGAATCAGGGGGGATGAGCGCGGATCAACATTCACCTCACCCTGCCCGCAACAACCTTCGGGCCCACTTACTTCTGACTCTCATTTCGGATTCTTCCTCCGTTGTTCCCTCCCACTCCTCCTCCTCACCTTCTCCGCCTGCGTTACACAGCTTTATCACGGGTGGCCCGTCATCCGCATGGCGAGCGCCGCTTCTCTTCATCGTCTTGCTCGTTAGGGGGGAGAAGCACCATCCTTCTTCGCTATTGTTGTTACTGATATCGAACGGCTTCTCTCCTTTTGGCTCCCCACACACTTCTTCATCTTCCCTCGCACCCACACCCACACGCATCCATGCACTGCCTACTCTCCTTCCCCGTTGCACAACCCGTCGCTGGATGTGAAGGTGGTGTGGCTTCTGTCTCTCTCGCTCTCTCCTCCCTTTACCCTCCTCCCCTGTGTGTAGGCTCCCTGCTGTTGCGGCCACATCCCTTTTGTTCATTTCCATTGCCTGCCTCACCGCTCTTCCGCCTCCCTCCCTGTACTCTTCCTTCTCTCCTCGTCCCACCGTCTATAGTCGCGCGTTTTGTTGGCCCGCTCTCTTCTTCTGCTTCTCCTTCTCCCCCCTTACCCGAATGCTTGTGGCTCTCTCCTGTTTCTGTGTTTTCTCCCCCCTCCCGTTTCTTCTTCGTACTGCTTCATGGTGCTGCTACGCTGTCACACGCTTCGCACAGGCGTTTCCCTCTCTTCTTCCCTCTCTTCTTCCCTCACTCACCCACTGCTGGTGTTCCCATGTGAGGGGATTGTGGCCATCACCAACGGGTTCTCTTTCTCTTTCGCTTCCCATTCCTTCTTTCATTGGCTCTGCCGCGGTAATAGCAAGTCACATCAATGCGCAGCAATAAACACGAGTATGAATGCGGCAGCAACGATTGTTGGTGTATGGTTTCCTCTTCTCTCTACTCTTTCTTCTGCGACTGTGTCCGACACACACAGCTACCCAGCATCATGACTGCTGTAACTAAGAAAGCCAGAAAGCGAAGAGAAAGCAAACAGAGAGACAGGGGGTGGGGGAACGGTGAGCCGCGTTCTGCATCTACCGTTTGCTAACTCCCTTCTTCTTTTGTGAGTATATATATGGATTGTTACTCTCCTCCCTCGACTCATTCTTCTTCTTCATAAGCACTCTCAACGGAATGTGCACACTTCTAACCCCCGCGGCTCCTGTTCTCCCCCTCTCTCTCCCTCTCTCTTGTTTCTTTCTCCTTTGCTGCTGTCACTCCACATCCCCATACCTGCATCATCCATAGGGAGGAGTAACTGCTACTACTATGGAGGTTCTTCTTTACTCGCAACTTCGCACCACGCTCTCGTCTTCTTTATCGCTCCCCACGATACCTTTTCTCTTCTCTTGTTCTGTTGCCCCCCTCTTGTCACCTTCTCCACCTTCTTCCGCTTCACTCGCTATATATGTATACTGTCTCTCTGTTACTATTGCAAACGAATGCTGTTGATTACTCCCACCCCGCCAAAGCCCATTTCTCCCTCTCGTTCTTCCCCTCTCCCTCTCTCTCCCTCTCTCTCCTTAACCACTTCCTTTGACAGCACACACCGTTTCACCTCCATTGAGGTTTCAGCACGTGCCCTTGTCTCTTTCCTTTCCCCCTCCTCATAAATTGTGCAATCCTCCCTTTCTGTCTAAAGTGTTTCTTTTTGTTACTTTGAACCTTTCGTCGAGCCTTACTTCCCTCTCTCTCGACTGTTTCCTAGCTTCACTCTCCTCCCCACTCTCCCCCTGTCCTCGTCTACACTAGCCCATACATCTTTCATCTTCCCCCTTCTTCTCCCCACCCGCCCCCGCCTCTGCCCATTCTTCAGTCGGGGAACGAGGAGGACATATTGTTTCCCTTGAACCACCTCTTCGCTCATCTCCCATCCTCATCCCATTCTCATCCCATCCTCCTCCCCCCTTCCCTCCCTGCTTTCCCTTCTCTACCCTCCCATTCTCAGCCAGTTTGTCAAAGTATCTCGTTTCCTTCATAAAGAGAGAGACCTGTACGTGAGAACGGCAAACTTGTGGAGGGAAGAATTAGAACATACAACGACAAAGGCCATGGACCATTGCTCGCACCTCTCTATCCCTCTACTCCCTTCTCCCTACACTATCTCATCCCATCCGCCCATCCTCCCATCCTCTCCCCCTCCCCCTCCACCAACCCCCGACAAACATCTCCTTTCGTGTCTAACTGCTATCGGTAATATGCTCTCTATCTATCTCTCTGTGCGTTAGCGTGTGTTGGCGTGTCAGCGTACTTGGGAAGGTGTGTGTGTGTGTGTGTGTGGAGACCGATCGAACACCCCCACCCCCCTTCCCAAGCGAACTACTCCGAACGCATCCGACCGTTCTCCTTCTCGCTTGCCCTTTCCCCATAGGATTCCTACTACGTTTACGATTGCCTTTTGCCTTCTCTCTCTCTTCTTTGAAAACTGACGGCCCTTCTCTCGGGTCCTTCCTTCCACACATTATCCTACCTCTCTGTCTTCCCCCCTCGTGGGGATGTTAACTCTATCCTGTTTCGCGCTCCTGTCAATGCAGTGGTGGTGTGGTGTGTGCGGAGGGAAAGCGAGGAGGGGGAAGGAGGGGGGGGGGAGGGGTGGAACTCCTGTTGGTCTTTGCTGCTCAACAAGACACACACACGCACACGCCTTTCCCCCTTCGCTGTCACGTCCCTTGGCCCCCTCCCCACCCCTCCTCCCTTCGTCTTCCTCTTGCATTTGATGGAAGGAGAGCGATAGGGCGACAGCAACCGCCTTATCGCTCTGCTCTTCTCCTCCGCCACCTTCCTCCTTTCTTTTCGATTTCGTCTCCTTTTGAGGAACTTCTTTCGCTCTTCTCTCCCCTCCCTCCCTTCTGTGGTTCCCGTCACGTAGCACACCACCATGCTTGGGCAATCATTCGGCTCCCTCTCCCCTCCTTCCTTCCTCTCTTCTCATTTCATTCTACTCTTCTCTCCGCTTCTTCTTCTTCTTCGTTTTGGAAGCAGTCCTACATCTGCGCATCCACCCATACGCCAGAGTCTATCTGCCTCTACATCCCCCCTCACATACACACTACAATCCCCCCCCCCCGCGCACATGAGAGAGTCAGCTCTCCCCCCCCTTGCACATTTCTGTGTTCGATTGGGCCTGCACTTTCTCCCGTTTCCTCATTCCCCCCTGAGCCGGGATCCCCCCCCTTCCCGTCACCACCAACAATATCAACACACACACATGCACACGGCTTAGGATGCACACCCATTCAGGGGAGTACGGCACGGGGTGTGTGTCTCGGCACGACGCATCGCCTCGTGTACAGGCAGCAGCAGCAGCTGCCGTCTCTCCTCCTCTTCCCCTCCCCTCCCTCGCTGGCTGCTTCTTGTCCACAGCTTCTTCATCTTCGGCGCGTGTCCCTGCAGGGACTGCCTCGTTGAATCACGCTGACAGGAATGGCTACCCCCCCCCCCCCCATCGGCCCCCTCACCTCTGCACACTATCTCCCTATCTCTCTCTCTCATTGTACTTCTCTTCTTTGTCACAGTTCTATTAGCTATAGCTGTAGCCCCCACCCCTTCCCCTTCTCCTCTCCCCGAGGCAGACGATCACGTACGAGTCAGCCTTCCCTCCCCTCCCTTTCTTTTCCCCCATCCCCTCTCCCGACACCTCAGCGGCGAAGAACACACACACACACACACGCCAAGAATAATACGCACGAATGCAGCGAGGTCTCGTCCGCCGCTGCCTGCCCCTCCTCATCGGGGTGGACGATGAGGTCTTTCTTTCAGCTGTCAAGGACAAGCGCTACCTTGAGCACCGGCTGGCGCTGCTGGGGAAGCAGGACCGTTCCTTCACGCGCCTCACTGATGAAGACGTGAAGCGCTTCACCAGCTCCGTCGGCTCCCCAGAGGCGCTGTTCAACAAGCAGGCCGGCGCCATCCCCAGCAACATCGTGGACGAGGAAACGGGCCGCGTCATTGGTAGCACCCAGCCCGACCCCACCCGATACGGGGACTGGGAAGTGAATGGCCGTTGCTACGACTTTTGAAGGAAACAACAACAACAGCCACAACGCAGCAGAGGTACGGAGAGACAGCAAAGAGGGAAACACCACAAAGGAAGCATTGCGCACCACATGCACGCACGAAAGACACTCGTAGTAGTAGTGGCACCTCCTTCTTCCCACCTTCGCTGCTTCGCTTGCCGGTTGCGCGCTATCGCTTCTTCTACTTTAGCCCCTTCCCCTTTCATCCCCTCTCACTCACACACACACACAGAGACACAGTCAAGCGATGGTATCCCCAGAGAAGGATGGGCTCACACGTGTGTGTGTGGACTGTGGCCACCATGGCATCGACACGCAACACCTCTCCCCCTTCCCTCTCTTCTCCCCTCCTCTTCATGTGGTTTATCCGTAGAAGGTCTTTGCGCTTCGACACAAAGTAAGTTCTTTTGAGCTTATCATCTCTTCCTTTTGGCAAGGTTACTGATTCCTTTTTGCATATCTCGTTCGTCGTCCGCTGCGACTCGAATTATTGCTCTTGTTATTGTTACTGCCTCGTCTCTCCAGTGGCTACTGCTGTTAGTCACGTGTTCTCCACCTTATCCACTCGCTCACTCGTTAGCCCCCCTTTCCTTCCTCCTCCTCCTCTTTCCTCTGCGTGATAGAGGGGAGGAGATTGTCCATACACATACACACACTCACACACACACACACGGTGAGCGCGAGAGGACGCCGAGATGTCTATGCAACTCTTTAGTTTTGGCCACCCCTGCGAGCACCAGCTGCGGCGTACCTGCATCGGTGGTAGCAGTTGCCCACTGAACGGGTATCCGGACATTTGGTGCTGCTCCTACATCAAAGGGAAGATCAATTTTAAGCGCGACAAGCCCTGCGAGGGCCCGCGCTGCCGCTGGGGCTTCACCCACCCCACTCAACAGCAGTTCGACGCCGTCACGCAGGTGCTCAACGAAAGCCGCCCCATCGCCGCTAAAATCGACGAGGCGGAGGAGAAGGAGCTGCTGAGCTTCCACATGGACAACCCCCACATTGTGGACACGGTGCAGTGCGCGCTGCACATGATGCGGCACCCCCCGTCTAGCTGCGCGCGCAGGGTGGGGCAGCTGCTCGCCTGTGCCGCTGTCAAGAGCGGGGAGTCCAAGGTGTTCATGCAGCTGCTCAAGACCATGAAGAAGCCAGTGGATAGCTACATCCTCGGCGCCTACGCGTACCTGACACACGGCAATCCGCCGAGCGGACCCACCCCTCAGCAGCAACAGCAGCAGCAAGGGAAGGAGGGTGGCGGGAAGGGAAAGAAGGAGAAAGGCGCCAGCATCAAGAAGGAGGACGTCGCGGAGGAGCTGAAGAATGACATGGTGGACCTCATGAACGCGGCGCTCAGCCAGGGTGGCCACCTCGTCGACCGCGAGGATCAACACGAGCTGCAGGCGACCTTTCTCCAGGCGCTGCGGCAGTACCCCCGGAGCAACAAGCGACGGCAGGAGCAGCTCGAGGCGGCGCTCGCCAAGTTTGGGAACAGACAGATGCCCAAGGAGGCACCGAAGCAACAAGGGAGCGCCGCCACCGCTGCTGCTGGAGAGGGAGCGGCGGCTGCAGCAGCTACCCCCGCCATCGCCGCTGCCACCGCTGGGGCAGCAGCTACTGCTGCTGCTACTGGCAATGCCGCTGCCCCCGGAGCAGCTGACGGTGGCGCGACTTCTGCCGCCGCTGCTGGTGCCGCTGCTGTCGCCAGCGAGGACGCCAAGCCGTCGCATCAGGCGGCAGTAGCAGCAGCCGCAGCAACCGTGGCCACTGGCGGTTCCACACCCGCCGCGACCACCCCAACGTCCACGGCCGCTGCCACACCGAAGCTCCCGCCCAGTCACGCCGCTCCTGCCGAGCCGCTGCCTGTCACACCAAAGCAGCCGCCCGCTGCCGTCGTGCGCGGCGCAGCCGCCACCGCCGCGATGGCGGCGAAAGCGCCACCTCCAACCTCGTCCCAGCCCCCACCACAGCCGCAGCCGCAGCCGCAGCCAAAACCACATCTACAGAGCCCTCTCTCTCCACAGACCGCCCCAACTGCCGCGGCTGCCTTGCCCGCGACACCAGTCCCGCCGCCCCCACCCATCGTAGGCATCAGCCGCCTGGCCGCCCTCCGCCCCACCAACACCGCTGCGGAGCGCGGCTACGACCCTATTCGCACGGATCTCCCGCTGCCGGACATTTTCATCCTTGGCGGGCTGTTCAACCTCTCACCCAATCCCGTAAACCGTGCCCTGCTCGGGCCCGCCACGCTCACGGCACCGCCGCAGCCGTTCATCCTTAGAAACAACACCAGCAGTAACGTGCATAGCAGCGGCAACGTCGGTGTCCCCCCGGTGCAGCAGCAACAGCAGCACATGCTGAACCACCCCATGTATGGCCAGAAGCAGGCCATGCCATCCATGCAGTCTAGCTACATCCCTGTCCCCCTCTCGCAGCAGCAGCAACACCAGCACATGCAAGTGCAAATGCCGCCCACCATGGACCACAGCAATAGTGCCAACAGTATGATGAGCCACCACCAGCGGCAGCAGCAGCAGCTCATGCATCAGCCACTGCCGCACCCACAGCCACAGCCACAGCCGCAGGTGCAGGTGCAGGTCATGCAGCCCAGCCCCCCTCCCGCCTCCTCGAACGGCTTCATCGATAGCATTTTTGGCAACCTCGCCACCCAACCCGTATTTGACAATCTCGACACGAACCAGCTCTTCAAGGAGTTCGATGAGGCCTGGGCGAGCTGATAGGGAAGGGGGGACGAACCCGGATGCCCAGCTATGCACGTGGGAACGAAAGATGAGCACACACACACACAAAACCGTGCAGATTCTTCTTCCTGTTGCTGCGCAGAGCTCCTCACACTGCTCGTTACTGCTGTTATTTCCACGGCTCTTTTTTTTTTTTTTTGCTGACAGACAGAGAAGAAGAGATGCTACTATCCCTCTCTTCTCTGTGTGGGCGTGGTACATACACTCACTCACTCACACAGAGCTTTCCTGGCGCTGGCCCCTTCCTTCTCTCTATTTTCCCCCTCCTCCTCCTACGAGGATTTCATTCATCGCCTCGCCGAACACAGGAGAGAGAGAGACATTTGTGTTTCTTGTTTTGTTTTTTGCCTTCTCTTTCCCTTTCTCTTTCCCTCTTTGGCAGTCTCTCTCTCTCTCTCTATCTCTCCCTCATGGGCTTCTTTTGCTTCTTCCCACCCCTTTGGGCCCCCGTTGACGTTTCGCTGAGCACAGTAACTTAGACAAACAGACAGCTCTGCCCCCCTCATATCTCGCGTCGGCGTACAGGTGCGCTTCGTTTCGGTGTTGCTGTTCCTTTTTCTGAGGAGAAGGACCTGCGTGTGTGGTAGTGTGTGTGTGGCAGAGATGGGTGGCTGTCAACAACCACATCCGTGTATCCCTACCCCCCTCCCTGCACCTGTCCCTATCCTTCGCCCTCCCCTTCTCTTCTCTCTCTTTGCCTTTCCGCCATGGCCCTTGCACTCGTAGAAATATTTTTCTCTGCCTTTCTCTTTTCCCCACCCCACACACAAAGTCTACGTAGCACACGGACACACACACGCTACATTATACACTTTCCCCCCCTTTCCAGCCTTCTCTCTTGCCGCATTACTCGAGTTTCACTGAACTAACAGCGACCACCACCCTTTCTGTTCCCTCTCCCTCCACCGCACCATGAGCTATCACCGCGGCAACGACAGGATGGGCGGGCTAGGTGCCAACCTGCGCGCCATCAACTGGAACGAGGTGCAGAGTGTGTCCTCGCAGTGGAACTTCTACAAGCCACAGGAGCAGCGCTCCGAGGAGGAGATCAAGGCATGGATGGCGGAGAACAAGATCACCATTTATGGCGACCGCGTGCCGCAGCCAATGCTGCTGTTCTCCGACCTTGTCGCCCCCGACGCGATCCACCAGTCCTTTGTCGACGCCAAGTATGAGAAACCGACGGCGATTCAGAGTATTGCCTGGCCTATTCTCCTGAACTCCCGCGACATTGTGGGTATCGCGCGCACGGGTAGTGGCAAGACCATGGCATTCATCATCCCAGCCGCGCTGCACATCATGGCGCAGCCGCCGCTGCAGCCCGGGGACGGCCCCATCGCCCTCGTCCTCTCGCCAACCCGAGAGCTCGCCGTGCAGATTGAGACGGAGAGCCGCAAGGCGCTGCATCGGATCCCAAACATCATGTCTACGTGCATTTACGGCGGCGCTCCCAAAGGCCCCCAGGTGCGTGACCTGCGCGCCGGCGTCCACATCTGCATCGCCACCCCCGGCCGCCTCATCGACTTCCTCGAGCCGCAGACCGGCATGGCGCCCGCGACGAACCTGCTGCGCGTGACATTCCTCGTCCTGGATGAGGCGGACCGCATGCTGGACATGGGCTTCGAGGATCAGATTCGCAAGATTTGCTCGCAGATCCGCACGGACCGCCAGACGCTCATGTTCTCGGCGACGTGGCCGAAGGAAATTCGCAACCTGGCGGCGAGCTTCCAGCGCGACTTCATCCGCGTGCACGTCGGCTCCGAGGACCTCGTCGCCAACGCCGATGTGCGCCAGCACGTGAAGGTGGTCGAGCCCGCCGAGAAGGAGGCGGAGCTCGAGGCCATGCTGCAGAAAATCGGCCCCCAGCGCGTCCTCATCTTTGTCAAGACGAAGCGCACCGTTGACGCGCTGCAGAGCCGCCTGCGATACGCCCTGCGCGGGTCCACCGTCATGGGCATCCACGGCGATAAGGAGCAGGCCTCGCGCGACTACGTGCTCGACCGCTTCCGTCACGACGACCGCGGCGTGCTCGTCGCCACCGACGTGGCGGCGCGCGGCTTAGACGTGAAGGACCTGGACGTCGTGGTGAACTACGACCTGCCCACTAACATTGAAGATTATGTGCATCGCATTGGTATGTGTGAGGCTTCCTCACTTCTGCTAACTCCCTCCTTCACCCGCGGCTAAACACCACCGCAGCGCCACTCCTCCTCTCATTATCCTCCTCCTCATCTTCCTCCTTCACCTTCCTCCCTCCATCTCCTTCACATCCTTCCCATCCCGACCGACGCGCACCCTCGCGGCTTCTTCCCTGGCTTCTCGCCTGTCCCTCCCCCTTCTCCGGCTTCTCGTCTCGCCTGTCCCTCCTCCGTGAGTGTTGGAGAATGGTCAGGCATGCACGAAACCAGCGAAGGGGAGGGGAAGCGGGTGGTGCGGGCGACGCGTGAGTGGTGCGGGCATAGGATTGCGTGAGGGTGGGCCGATGGGCGTGGGATGCGGAGGTGCGGAGTGTCGATGTGGATGTGGGAGGTGGGCAAAGGGGGTGAAATCTCTTTGCCTTTCGTGTGTGCGTGTGTGTGTGTGTGTGCGCTTGCTGGGTGCGCGTGAGTCAGATACACAGCAAAGGGTAAGTGCAGCCAGCGAGCGAGAGGAGAAACGTGCAGAGGTGGGATCGGTGGACGGAGCGGGGAGGAGGGGAGGAGAGTAGGACGTGGGATGGGAAGCGACTGGGCAATCAGACAGAAGGGAATCGTTCTACGACCGATTTCCTCAGCGAGAATGCACGGCTCCCTCCTCTTCCCTTTCTTCTTCTCCTCTGCTCTCCTCTCCCTTCCCACCTCCATCCCTCGCGTCTTCTTCTCTCCTGTGACCGGCTGCACTCCTTTGTTTCTATTTTATCGCTTCACCCTCCCCTCCCCCCTCCCCCCCCCCCCCAGCAGCAAAGCACGCAAGCAAAACATGTTCATTCTTCTCCACAATACTTTGATGCGTTTCTCACCCTTCCCCTCCTTCCTCCCTCCTTCCTCTCTCCAGGGCTTTGTGCACTGTCCCCAACGGATGGCTCCAGTGCTTCTCTTCCTCCTGTGCTCTCTCTTTCATTTGCCCTGAAACCACACGGCCGCGGCATAGTGAGTGCGCCGTTGGCACCCTTTTGTGTGTGACCTATCCTTGTCCCTTTTCACACCTCCTCCTCCTTTTTGATCTCCTCATCTCTTCTCCTCCTTTGGGTTGTTGCCCCTCCCCCCCCCCCCCACTCCCTATCCCCCCTCCTCTCCCCCATCTTCCCCTTAAAGCCTCTGCCTTCCAACAGACATACCGTAGGATAGAAGAAAACACACACACACACACATGCACGCACACGCTCGCGTAGGCCTCAGCATCACTCCACCACTCTCCCTTTGCTAAAGCCCTGAAAAAAGACACTTCCTACCGCTTCGAAATGTTGTCTCCCCCCCCCCCTTCTCCTCTATCCTCACCTCTCCCCCCCCCCTTCCTCTCTATTCCCCCCCCTTCTTTGTCTCATTATCTCTCTCCCCCTCCCTATGATAATACCATCTCCTTGTTTGCTAGTTTTGCTTGCCTGTCTTTGCTGCCTTGTCTCCTGCTCTATGACCTCTCTGACCCCCCCTGAGAACACCCAAACCATCCTCTCCTCCTCCGCCTCCGCCTCCGCATTTCCTATCGTTCCTTCTGTTCTTTCTCTTTTCTTTGCTTTCGATGTGTGCTGTGTCCATTTCACTTATTGCTATTGTTATTACTATTTTTTGACTGTTGCGTGCCTTGACCCTCTCTGTGTCCCTCTCTCTGGCCCCCTTACTCGCGTGCGTGTGTGTGTCTCCTTTGTGGTCCCTCGTGAACGTACACCACAAACTCCCGTCGCCCCCACCACGCGCACCAAACACCCATCGCACACAACATCAAAAAATCTAATAACAATACTAATAACTGGAATGCACATCATCCTTACATCGGGCAATACACACACTCACACACTCACTCACTCATTCACTCACTCATTCACTCGTGTACGCGCATGTACACCCACCCACACACACACACTCACCTGTGTGCGCGTACATTTACCTTGTACATCATCCCCCTCTCCATCTACCACTCCTCCCACCCCTCACGATAGGTCGCACGGGACGAGCGGGTAAAGCGGGTGATGCGTACACCTTTGTGTGTCGCATGGACCCTGCCAAGACCATTCGTGACTTGATTGACATTCTCTTGCGCGCCAACCAGGAGGTGAACCCGGAGCTCTACACCATCAGCGCGTACGCCCAGCACAGCGGGTACGGCGGCCGTGGCGGGCGATTCCGCGGCGGCGGTGGCCGAGGCTATGGCGGCGGCTACAGCCGAGGATACGGCGGCGGACGTGGCTACGGTGGTGGCTACGGCGGCGGCGGCGGCTACGGCGGTGGCTATGGCGGTGGCGGTGGCTATGGCCGAGGCGGCTACGGCCGCGGGGGCTACGACCGCGGGGACTACGGTGGCCCTTCCGCCTATGGCGGCGGTGGTGGCAGCGGCAGCGGCGGCAGCGACCACGACGGCGCGTACGGCGGTGGCAGCCCCAACGCGGCGGCTCCAGGCGGCCCCCGACAGGAAAGCTTCAACCCCTTCTAGACATAAAAGAAAAGAGAAAGAACACAAACACGTGTTAGGAAGAGTGAAGTAAAACACGAAAGGATCATAGGAGGGAGGGGGAGGGGAGAGGGGTAGCACCACCAGCACCACCGTTGCTGCCGCTACCCTTTCCTCTCTCCTCCCTCTCCCCCCTCCTTCTTCGTTCCTTCCTTTCCATTTTGCTTTAGTGGGTAGCATAGCTCGTGCTACACCTATGTCGACACCTACACCTCTCTCTCTCTTCTCCCCCATTATATAACGATCCCTCCGACACTAAAATTCCCCCTCCCCCCCCCTTTCGATTAAAGTGAGAGAGTGCTAGGTTCTCTTTTTTTATGGGAATGAGATGTGATGTGATGCGACCTCGCTCCCACCTTTCCCCTCCCTCCTTTTCCTACCTTCCCTCGCACCTTGTTCACTTCGTCCAACAGTTGCGGCTCTCATTTGCTAACTACTATACATAACTCTCCTTCAGCCGACGCAGATGGACCTCCCCTCCCCTCCTCTCTCTCTCCTTTTTCCTTCTACAGACCAAGTCGTTCGCTGAAATGAAATACCACCCTCTCCTCCCTCCCCCCGCATTGCCGTCACCACCTTCCATAGGGCTACACTCCGTCGTAGTGGGAGAAGCTTAGGATACCTGAAAGATACACATACTATATATAACATGTGCCTTCTCTTTGCTTTCTGCTTTCTGCTTTAGCCTAATGCTTCTTGTCGTATCTTCCCTTCACTTGTCACGAAAATAAAGAGAGAGTGACAGTGATGCACATAGGAGGAGGGCAGCCCTATGGCGATGCAAGACGCTGTGACACTTGTGCTGGTGGCATGTGCGTGTGTGTGTGTGCGTGAGCGTGGGCGAGGTGGTGGTGGGCGAACGCTGTCCTCACGAATAAACGCCATGAGGAGGGGGAGGAGCTCTAGCCACCCAACAGTGCCCCAGCACACACACACTCTCTCTGGCGCGATGTCACTGGTTTCTACCACACACAGAGTGTGTTCTCCTGACTGCATTCTTGCACCTTTCCTACCTCCTCCCCTTCCCCTTTCCTCTTCCCCAAACACATACACGCCCAGGTGAAGGTAGCTAACACCGCCACCTCTAGGCGGTCCGTCTCCCTCTCTCTCTCTCTCTCACTTACACTGCCATGCTGCCCGCCAGCGATGTCAAGTTTCTCCAACACGTCGTGCGGCATCTGTCGGAGCGTCGGCTGCACGTATACGCGCCAGGCGCTCACCGCGCGGCCGTGGCCCTTATCCTGCGCTTCGGTGACACGGACCAGAAAGCACTTTCCTCACTTCTCCGTGTCCTGCTGGCAGAGCAGCGGCACAACGCAGAGTTCGAGGAACGCTTCGGGGACGGCTCGCGGTGGGACAGACGTGGCCTACTCGGCCAGTTTGTCGTCCACAGCAACGCCACCACCACCAGGACATCGCCGACACTGCTTGACCGCGAAACGCAGGCCACGAGACGTGCGATAGAGGAGCTGACGCTGCACGTGGATGTCACTCTGACCTCCTCGCTGCGTCTCCTGTTCATGAAGCGGAAGGATGTGTCGACAGATCGCTGGAGCGGGCAGATTAGCTTCCCTGGCGGCCTGCGCGACCCCGAGGACGCCGACGACCTGCACACCGTCTCCCGAGGGGTGCACGAGGGCCTCGGCATCCCCCTCCACTCGCCCGAGTTCCTGTGTCTGGGCCGCCTGCCTGACTACCAGATGAAGAGCCGCGTGATCAGTGCGGAGGGCCTTGTGCAGGCGCGCTTTGTGTTTCTCCACGTCGGCGACATGACGCCCTCGGTGCGCATTGCCGACCACGAAGTGGACAGCGTGCGGTGGATGCCGCTGGCGCGGCTGCAGCCACAGTACGTGCTGTCGCACAGCGTGGTGCACCCCCTCTCCGGCTTCGTGCAGACCAGGGACGCGGACAAGAGGCTAGTCCTCACAGAGCTGTTTCCCAACGCGCTCATCGCGTTTCCGTCGGTCAGCATGCCGCCGACACCGGCCGAGCAGGCAGAAGAAGAAGGGGGAACAGCCACGCAGCAGCGCCTGCCGCCGTGGCGGGTGTGGGGCCTGACCCTGCGCTCTGCCAGTGAGCTGCTCATGCTCGATGATCGACCCGTGCTGGACTGGCCGTTGCTGTCCAGCAACAGCGCGCTGGTGCAGCGTGTCGGCATCGACGCCTTCCACGGATACTACGAGACTCAGCTGCTGTGGTACAGGGCGGCCGCGTGGGTCCGCTTCTGCGTTTTGCAGAGGGGGAAGGGGCAGGACCCACAAACTGACACCAGAGAAGCCACGACAGGCAAAGAGGCCAACGCAAAGGGCAGTGGTGAGGAGAAGGGGAATGAGAAGGAAGCTGAGCAGGAAATGGAGGAGGAGGAGCGGCGAAAACTCAGACAGCGCTACCGTGACTACCACCACGGCGGCGCGCTGCAGCGGCGGCGTGCCATCCTGCCGGTGTCCGCCCCCTCCCTTCTCTATGCCGTCCCCGACAGCGTGAACAGCACGCACGTGCTCTCTTTCCTCGTGGACGTTGGCCTGGCCGTCTGTCTCGTGTACTGCTTCGCGGCGCTTGTGTACGTTGCGTTTGCGGCGTTCCGCACCGCGCTGGGCCTAGAGGAGGGCAGCGCAGAGAGAAGAGCCGCGGAGGAGCGCAGGCGGCGGTATTACGAGGAGAAGATTCCCCTTAGCGTGGCCAAGGCACGCCACCACCGCCGCACGCTCGATGCGCAGGCGCAGGACAAGGAGAACGGAGAAGGAAGGCCAGCACCGCTGGGGGAGGGCTCTGGCGAAGGCGCCGGTCCACTCTCCACCGAGTCGATGCCCCACTCAGCGACGAGGAAACCACTGGCGCGAGAGAGCGCTGCGAACTCCCGTGACTTGGTGAGGCTGTCCACCACCGACCTATCGCCGTCGTCATCGCTGCCCCTGCTGCCGTCCAGCTCCTCCGCAACGGCGGATGTGGACGGGGAGGAGGAGAGGCAGCATCGCCACTGGTGGGGTGGGCTAGCGGGGAAGTCAACCTCGCCAACCTCAACGCACCAGCACGACAGCAATGCCGAGAAGACAGAGCAGCAACAGCAGCAGCAGCAGCACACGGAGAAAGTGGAGGTAGATCGCGAGACCGCACCGAAGGGCGACCTGCCCTCGACCATGGCAGCAGCGAGCCAGCCCTTTGAGAAGGGGCATGGAGAGGACGCAGATCCAGTGTTGCTGGAGGAGTACAATCAGGCAGAGGATGTGGAGGAGGTGCTGAGGCGGTACCGAAAAGAAGAGCTGAGCTGAGCATCTTCTCCCATCACAGATTTTACCTTCAGAAGGGAACCCACAAACAAACACACAAGCAACGAAGACAATGAGGTACTGTTTTGAGAGCCTTCCACGCAGCAGATGACTTCCCGTCCTTGTGTCCGCCTTGGTCATGTAAGAGCGAGGTTGTGGGGCTGTGCGTGCGCTGCCTACCATCCTTCACTGTTCGCTCTCTCTCTCTCCTTTGCTTGTGACCTGTGCGCCGTACCGTGCAGGTGAGGAATAGCCAGAGAAAGGAACCATACACCCCAGAGGAGAAGCGATTTCATAGCCACACACACAGCTGGATCGCAACACGGGTGGTGCCTGTGCGAGTGCTCTCATTATCGACTCCCCCTCCTCCTCCTTCCCTTCCCCCCTTATCATTCACGTAGCTCTACCAACCTTTTCCGCCACTCCACATATATATATATATATCTATTTCTTTGTCGAGCTACATCCGGCACACCCCCTTCTGCAACGGGCGTTGGTGGTTGAGTTGATTAGGGGCCTCGCATCTCTTCTCTTCTCTTCTCTGCTTTACTTTCCTTAATTGTGTGGTGGGTAGAGGAACGGCTAAACGGATCGAGTTGGATTGGGTTTTGCGTTGCGGGCGGATTTTTTTTGGGTTCGGGGCTCTCCTCTCCCTCTCCCACTTCCACTTCCTCCTCTATTTCCCTACTGGGGCACGACCCTCGCCCTTTCCCCTCCCCCACCCTTTTTCTCTCCCCTCTCGTGTCTTTCCCCCTTCTCTCTCTTCCTCCAACTTTACATCCCGTATCTTTGTCTTTTGGCTGCTCCGTGAAGCTGGCCATCCTTCACACACACATATATATACACACAGTGCCCTCTATTTCCTCCCCTCCACCTCCCTCTCTCTCTCTCTCTGTTTTTTCCCCCTTCCCCGTTGTTGGTGCGAGTGTCAGTGTTCTCGACATATCTATTCCCCCCCTCTCTATTCCTCTCCCTCTTTCTTCTAAATATCAAAACGACTTTGCACTATTTAGCGTATCGCCAGCGCTTCTCACAGACGCATTCCCTGTGTACCTGCCCCTCCCCCTCCCCACACACATCTACCCACCCACACAGACGGAAGGAGAACGAGGAAACATGTTAGTGGCTCCCTTGTGTGGACTTGGGCTGGTCTATCTCTCCCTCTGCTATCTCGGAACGCTGCTCATGCGCCTGGTGCTGGTGCAGGTTGTGGAGGTGCCCGTCGCTCGCTACGCCTTTGCGTCAACCTTTGCCACCGCTGTGAGTCTGTTTCTCGTGGTGTTCCTCGATGCCGCCGCCGCTGCCGGCGCGAGCGGTCGCCACCTCCTCCTGGCCCTTCCCAAGATGCTGTTTGACGCGCTGTTCGTGCGCGAGGATGGCGGACTCGGTGGGGAGACTCCCGTGGTCCTTGTCTTCCGAGCGCTGCTGGGCCTGCTGCTGTGCCAGATCCTCCTGGTGGGGCCCCTCCTCCTCCTGTATCTCGTGATGGCAAAAAGAGCAGCAGTGCGGCGGCGCAGGAAGGAGCAGGCGGAACGAGGGAGGGCCGCTGCGAGACAACTGGAGGCTATGGACGGCGATCCGTACGGACGAGGCAAGCGCATGTCCAAGAGTCTCGTTGCCCGCTGCTGCCCTGGCAGCTGGGGGACCAGGATTGTGTGCCTGATGTTGTGTCTCGTGTTGGCCGGGTTCATGTTGCTCTTTGCCCTTCGCATGGGCAAGACGGCACTTAGCTTCCTTCCGCTGCTGCAGTCCCTCCTGCACGCCGCTGTTGCGTTGCTGTCACGCGTAGCTGCGATGGTGCTCCAGTGGGCCACGGTACCGCCCGAGGTGCAGGCCCCCAGCACGGGCAACAAGGCCAGCGGCAACGGTGGCGGGGAGGGTGACGTGGACGGGAGTGCGCGAGGCGGCCAGGATCCTGCCGCCGCTGCCGCGAGAATTGCGGCGGCCGCCCTAGCCCGCGTGGCCTCGCCGACCCTTCGCCTTCTCTACCACGTGTCCGAGGTCCTCATCGCCAATGTGGGGACTGCTGGGGTGGCCATGGTGGGGCTTCTGGGCGGCTACGCGGCGGTCACGACGCCGTACAACTACCTCGTCTCATATTTCTACTATCGCAATAGGGAGGAGGTGTTGGTGCAGGCACAGCAGCAGCTCTCCAAGAAGCAGCGGTACGCGCTGAGCCTTTGCGGGGGCAAGATGCGGCGGCTCGCCCAGGAGTCGCACAACAGCCGCACCCGGCTGGCACCGGGGCAGGAGGAGTACCTGTACGACAAGGTGAATGTTCAGAACGAGCGAAGCAACCGCAGCACGGGGAAGGGCGGGGGCGGCTGGCTGGGTGGACTGTTGAGCAAGACCAAGGCTGTCGTGACCTCTGCGGCGTCGTCGACCAGAGCAAGACTCGGCGGCGGTGGCACGCGGACTTCTGCCAAGGATCGGCAGCAGCTGCGGATGGAGGCCGACCACGCGAAGGGGTTATCCCTGTTCCTGTACCTCAAGATGGACGAGGTGGGCTACATGCTGAAGGAGGCGCGGCGTGGCAACACCTGGGTGGGGAAGCTCTTTGCTCTGTTCGGGCTCCTGCTGGGGCTGTACTCGCTGCTCAAGTTCGCGCTGACGGCAGCCAGCTTGTACCTGTTCCGTGTGTCTACGCAGGACCCCGTGACACGCGCGGTGTCGTTGCTGGAGAGCTACTGGGTGCTTCCGCCGCAGTTTCAGCAGCAGCAGCGGGTCAGCTACGCCAGCGGTGGTGTTGGCGGTGGCTTCTCCCTTACCGCGATCCAGGTCAGCGCGCAGTTTGTGGTCACCCTCGCCCTGGTGGTCAACGCGTGGATGATAGCGTCGTCCATCCGCGGGCTCCTGCTGACTATCTTCCAGCTCACCCTCTCCTTCACCACGGTGGTGACCGCCGACACGACAGCCGTGATGTTTGCCATGCTCATGGCCGTCTACTTCGCGGGGCAGCTCATCCTGCTGCGCCAGTCCCTCCCCTCCCCCGTTTTCTCCCCTTCCTTGGCCACAGCGGCCCCAACGCTACCGTCGCTACAACCCCCACTACCCGACGCAGCCGCTGCCGCAGCCGAGGCATTCGCAAGCACCGCGGCCGCGCGGTTGGCTTCTGCCATGGGCGGCGGCGGGGAGGCGGAGCCGTCTCTGCTGCGCACCGCACTCGCCGCCGCCGTCGATGGCATTGGGGGTGGTGAGAGTGGTGGTGGTGGTGGTCAGCACGTGTTGCCGCTTCCGCTGCCGCACGCGAATGTGCTGTTTATTGTCTTGGGCTCCCTTCCCATTTACTTCTACCAACGGCTCAACGATTGGTGCTTCATCGTGGGATGTTTGCTGACGCTCATTGCCCGCAGATGGGTCCTCGGGGACCCCACCAAGGCCACCGTGTCTGTCGCGAATGGATAGGACAAGGCAGCGCAAGGAAGGGCAGACGGATTGAGGTGGAGGAGGACCTCTCTGTCTCTCTCTCTGTTGACTGGTACTGCGCTTCTTTGTCGAGTGTGTCTGTCTGTTTGTCTTTCACCTTTACCCCGTATTCGTTTTTGTCCGCAGCTGCCATGGGCCGGTCCCCCCCCTCCCCTCTCCCTCTCCCTTTGCCATTACTACTGCGATCTGTCTGTCTGTCTGTCTGTCTGTGTCTGTTTGTCGTCGTGCCTTTGCGATATGCTTTCATCAGTGACGTGTACACTTTGCTATTCCTATCTACCTTAGCCGACAGCGATGGACTTGCAGAGCCCCCTCCTTTCCGCGCCAGCCACCCCCTCGTCCGGATAGTCACTGTATGATTTCTGTGTCCCAGTGTTATGGCTCCCCCTTCAGCGACCGCCCCCCCGTCTCTCCCTCTCGCCCCTCACGTCAAGGCCTTCCTCACTCCATCGTGCTTTTCTTTCTGTTGGCTGCTGCGGAGACCCTTTACAGAGGCCGGCCCCACCACCTGACTTTGCTTCCTTCTGTTGGCCACTCGTATTACGGACTTTACTGTTTCATCGTCCATCCCTCTCTCTTCCTCTTCCCTTGTCCTTTCCACGGGAGGAGTAAACGCATCAGCAGGCACGGCTGGCCATGACCTCACTCGCGCCGACCCCCGCGGGGGAGGGCAACGCTGCCTCCGCCTCCGCCCGCCCCTCCGCGTCCTCTGCGTTCGTGGCCAACAGCAGCACGCGCGGCGGCGACGCCACCGGCTCGATCCATCAGCTCGACAGTGGTGGTGGTGACGCCGATAGGGCTGGCAGCCTTGTGGAGCGCAGCGATGGCATGCGAAGGGAGTGGAACTTTGCGTTGACTTTCCGCCATCGGTCTGCCCGGCTCGCCCTCCAGTGCTCCCCGCAGTGGGAGCCCACCTTTATTGATCCCGAGACGATTGAAAACATCACGCAGCTCGACCGCGACGTCGCCCACTGCCCGCTCCTCCCTGTGCTTCGCTACACCGATCTCTCCGCGGTGGTGGCGGCGGGGGCTGCCGGGGGTAGCACAAACATTCATCATGCCGCCATGGGTGTGCGCAGCTCGGTGGTCTCGGCACCAGGCAGCGCGAGTCCGAGCGAGCTGGGCCGCGACAGTCTCAGCCTGGGCCTCACCGTGGCCGACAGCGAGGAAGGGGGCGGCGGCGGCGGCGGGGAGTGGTGGGTGGAGAAGGCAAAGTACGTGGAGAGCTGGTACGCCCACCTCGCCCCTGACGCGACGCTGGCCAGCTTCTGCCGCGGCTGCGTGCAGCACATCCTGAAGGACCCCCTGGTTGTCTCCATCGACGGCGACAGCAACCTCACGCGGCTCATCATGGGGCAGAAGCTGGCCTGCCCCTTCCTGCTCGGGGGCCGCCACCGCAGCTTCCACTTTCGCCTTCGCTTTCACGACCGCTCGCAGCTGATGAACGATGCGGCGTACGCGGTGGGCACCATTGTCCACCAGCGCGGCTACCTTTTCCTGGTTCGGTGTAGCGAGGAGGAGGAGCTGGACGGCTACCTGCGCCGCCTCTTCCTTCCTCACTTCACCAACGCCGCCAAGCTCTCCCTCGACCTCGACATCAGCCACCACCCCCTCGCGTCGGTCGCGCTGGCGGAGCAGCAGGAGCTGTTTGGGGAGCTAGCGTACGAGGACCGCGACGCCGCCGTGGCCTTCTCGCTGCCCATGTACCCCATGCGCTTCCGGCCAGACTTCTCCCCGGCCAAAACCGTCGGCGTCGGCTCCATCGCCTGCATGACGCTGGAGCTCGGCGTCGCTGAGCGTGTTTTTGAGGATGCCGTGGTGGCGGAGGTGACGGGGATGCCAAAGTACAAGGTGAATCAGGTGGTGCTGTGCTTGGACGTCGAGGATGTGACTCGCATGGGGTACCCCAACGTCCTCTCCACGCGCGAGTACAGCGAGCTGAAGATGAAACGCCTCCTCGAGATCTTCCCCGATGCCAACCTGGTCAGCCAGCAGCCGACGACTGTCATGCTGGGCGGCAAGGCGGGGTGCAGCTACACCGCTACCTTCTCCTACGAGCCGATGCAGTGCGTGGCCAAGGCGATGCTGGTGACGACGCTGGTGGATGGCCACGGGGTGACGGCGCTGTTCCTGACCCGACTCGGCGGGGGCACATTTGATGCCTACCTCTACCTGTTCGAGCAGCTACTCGGTAGCACGCGCTTCCTACCGCACAGCTCCCATCAGGCCTCGCTGCGGCTGAGCCGGCACCGTGCCCCGAACGTGCGACTGCTGGACACCGACCTCCCCTTCGTGTACGGCGGCAGCGGCGGTGCCATTGCTGCCGCAGCCGCCGCCGCACTGTCCCCCACAACGCCCGCGGGGGACGGCGACGGCGAGACCAAGGAAGGAGGCAACGAGGAAGAAATGCGGCAACAGGGGCAAGTGGGAACACCAGTGCAGCACGAGGGGCACGAGGGCACGGCGGTCGTCGTTGCTGCCGCAGCTGCGACAACCAGGGCGACGGCGGCTGTCACCAACCCGTACGGCCAGGCGAGGCGGAACAAGGTCCTGGAGCGGCATCTGCGGCTCATGCGCGAGGCTGCCAACGATGGCAAGGTGCCGGAAGGGGCGGTGGTGCTGCAGGTGGCGCCGGAGTTGGGCGGCCTGCCGCGCCACCGCGCCAACAGCGCAGCCGGCGCTGGCGCTGGTGCGAGCAGTGCCGCTCGCCGTCGCACCATGATGACGACCAAGCAGCTCTCTGGGATAGTACCCGGCTCGGCTGCTGCCCCGTCCTCCGCGGACGGTCTGGTGGCGGGCGGGGAGTGCGCCACGAACGCTGATGCCGGCCACTCCAGCACCATCACCATCACCACCACCACCGACCGCTGCTCCGCGGCTGCTGTTGGGGATGGCCTTGCGGGGGGTGTAGGTGCTGCCGCTGCCGCCGCTGGCGTGGGTGCGCCAGTGGACAACGGCAGCATTGTGGCCGGCGCGGACTACTTTGGCAACGAGGACGCGCGGCCGACGGCGACCCGGAGCGGCAGCCTGCACGTCGTCGGCATGGCCGGCTTTGGCTCCGTCAGCGTCCCCGACGGCACCAGCACCGCTGAGCTGGATCTGGCAGAGGTTTCCCTGCACAGCGACTCTCTCATCAGCATCTCTGGCATCCCTCGCCTAGAGGATGCGAGGAGGCAGGCAGAGGAGGTGCTGGCAGCGGAGGCCGTCGCGACCAGCTCGGCGCTGGTGGAGGAGAAGGAGCTCCTCGACACCAGCACAGGGGTGTCGGGCAGAGGGCCAGCCAGCGGGGAGGAGACAGCTCGCCACCACCCCAGCCCCCGCCCGTCGATAAACAGCACCAGCCGAGCCACCGACGACGACGGCGTGGGCAGCGCGGGACGCCACTCTTTGGACTACGGCCCCTTCTGTGAGCCGCCGGATGGGCCTTTCTCGAGTGCGAGCACTCCTTCTCTCCACCAACGGCGCACCGCGAGCATTGGCGCGGGGCAGGGCAGGGACAGCGAGACCCACCTCACCGCCTCCTCCCCATTCCACGCCTCGACCCTGGCGGACGGGGACGCGAGTGCGGCTGCTGCGGCGGCGGAGGAGGCCCGCATCCGCAATATTCTCGCGGGTGGCACGGACGACGGCGCGGGAACGCACGCGCAGAGCACACCGTACCTTGTCGGACCCGCCTTGCGTGATGTCTACATCCGCTGCTGCGACCTGCAGCACTGCCGCCCGAACAGCTACCTCTTGAAAAAACTCCCGACCAACTCACAGTTCACCAACAGCGTCGATGAGATCGACCTCACCTCCAACTACCTCGGCCACAACGGCTTCGTCGCCGTGCTGAACCTGCTGGAGCACCTTCCCCGGCTGCAGCGGGTGTACTTCAACGACATGGCACTTGACAATACCGATGTGGAGCACCTCTGTGAGGCCCTCGCGCGCCACCCCAGCATCACCGCGGTGGAGCTGAAGAACAACACAAAGATAACGCTGCCGTCAACTCGCTTCTTCACGCGCCTGCTGCGTGTCAACCCCAACATCACTCGCCTGAGTCTCGAGGGGACCAGGATCGGGGAAGGCATCGTCGCCAAACTCGAGAAGGAGGCGCAGCTGGGCCGTGAAAGAGCGAAGCCGCCACAACAACAACAGCAGCAGCAGCAAAAGGAGGAGGGAGGGGAGGGCACGGCGGAGGGTGAGGACGCCGCCGTAGCAGCCATCACGAGGGAAGGCACAGGAGATGAGCTGTAGCGCCGATCACCTTGCGCGCACGGGTAACCTCCTCCCCCCTCCCTCCGTTCTTTCCATTCCGGCTCGGCTAGTTTTGCACATGTAGACGATGAATATCTCTTGTCGGATGTACATAATGGAACTGTGTCGTACATATACCTACGTACGCATATTGTTCACTCATTTATCCCCTCACTCTCCGTCCCTGAAACAGTCGTCTCACGGAACGTTGCCTTCTCCACAACCATATCCCCGCCTCGTCCTGTGCCGTTGGAACACTGAGAGAGAAAAAAAGGTGGGAGCAACGATACAGAGGGGAGGGAGGGCCAGTCTCGTGCACTGCCCGGAGAGCGGAATAGGGGATGCTCCCTTCCCACGACGACATGTGCGTCTTCTACTGTTCCTCTCTTTCCATTCTCCCTATTGCCTCCTTCGGGCCATTCAGCTTCTCCCTCCTTCCCCTCCCCCCTAGCCTCCGCTTTTCTCTGTACATATCACCATCCCCCCCCCCCCCACTACCAGCTCCTCCCTCTTCCCACTGCTGCCTTGTACATAAACTCGCCACTGTCCCCCCACCCGTTCCCCAGCCTCCACCATCACGTAGCAGCGGCTTAACCGCTTTCGTCACGAAGGAACTACGAAGGAACGAGGGAGAAATGAGCTACCCCGAGCGCCGCCCGTATACCACCACGGTCGCACACAGCGGGTACTGCGCCAAGCCCCGGCCTCTGACGCCGAAGCCGCCTACGGACGCTCTCCGCCTGTTGGCCGCGCAGATCGGCTTCGACCAACCGCGGAACAGCCGCCCTCGCTTTACCGCCTCCGCGAGCGGCAGCGGCAGTGCACGGCTGCCCGCTCTTCTCGCCCCGTCCGAGGCCGAGACCAGCGACCTGGCGGAGCAGCGTGCCTTGGCGAACCCCAGCCTCTTCCCGGATGCCGAGCGCCGCCCAGAAGACGCGCTCTCCCAGGCTAAACTCGAGGATCCTTTCCAGTACGCCGACGGTACCTACCACACGTCGCAGCAGGGCGTGCTGAATGCCGAGCTGCGCCTGCGCGTCGAGAAACTCCTGCGCGACTGGCAGGGGAAGATGAGGCGGCTGGACGAGCTCGTCGGCCACTACCCCAGCGACTGCGCCATGCTGAACTACAGCGCCACCGAAGGCCTCAAGGCCTACTTCGACGTGTACAAGTGCACCGAGGACCTCTCGATCCCGGTGGAGCAGCTCATCGCGGACCGCCACCTCAGCACGCGACTCGACGAGATGGAGTCGGTGGAGGCGGTGCCTGTTGTGCCGCTCGACAACATTCGTCGCTCGCTGGACAGCCTGCTCACCTCTCGCTACCTCCTTGCTCCACTGGACGAGTACGTCGCGGCGCTCGACGTGTACGACAAGATCATCGCTGGCGTGCCCGAGGAGAAGCGGGTGGGCAAGGGCGGTGATGGTGGTGAGGAGGCGGGGCTGGTCTGCCCCAGCTCCCTCGCCGTCGTACTGCACGAGAAACTGCATTACGACCCCGGCGAGTACGCCAAGAAGGAGCTGAAGAAGAGCGAGGGCCCGCTGATGCAGATGGAGGCCCGCGTCGAGGACGCCCGCCGGCGCAAGGAGGCCGCGATTGATGGCATGGACCCCGTCGATGCCCTGCGTAACCTGCACGCACAGGTCGACTTCTCCAACGACCTGCTGCTCATGAACAAGGCCCGCATCGATCTCGTGCGCATGCACAGCGACGACGTCCGCGAGCTGAGGGCTCTGGTCGCATCCGCCCTCGAGGACGCGCAGCAGGCAGCGGCGCTGCTGCAGTATCGCGTGTCGGCGCTGCAGCCGCGGATTCGCCAGGACATGGCAACACTGAAGTGCGACATGCAGGAGGTGGCGGAGCAGCTCCACGCTCTCGACGAGAAGGAGCGCGAGGCGGAGCAGCAGATGCGCGAGGCGATGCGGGCCAAGGACGAGGAGGAGAAGGCGCTGTGGGCGGAGATCCAGGGCCTCATGCAGAAGCTTGTCGCCACCGCAGAGGCAAAGGAGAGGCTCGCCGCACAGCGGATGTCGATGCGGGAGGTCCGCGCGAAGGAGTACCTCGCCAGGCAGGAGCTGATGAAGACGCAGACCTCGCACTACGAGCGCCTGGGCGTGTGCGACGAGCTCGTGGCCCGCTGGGAGCAGGGCGGCGAGGTGTACAACAAATACATCGAGGCATTCCTGCCTAAACTGCTCAAACACGTTAACCAGCTTGAGGAGGAGGACGAGGACCTCGGCAACCGCGAGGCTCAGGACTACGTCAGACGCTTCGAGATGTTCGCCTACTGTGCCGAGGAGGCCAGGGCCAAGCGCAGCGTGCAGGCCGATCGCATGCGCCTCATGCAGCGCAGCTCTCTGCTCGACCAGGCGGCCGCCCCCGAAACGCTCGACCCCGACAACGAGCAGCACGCGAAGCGCTACGCCGAGGCTGGCCGCGAGCTGGAGGAGGTCACCGCGTACATGCAGTACCTTCGCAACATTGAGGACGACCGCCGCGCGGAGGTGGAGCCGCTGCTGCGCCGCGTGATGGCCTACAACGTTGCCATCCAGAAGGAGATGGAGGCGGGCGACGCGGACAACGCCACCGCACTGGCCGCCATCGAGGCGAAGGGGACGAGCGAGGGGCATGTTGCGGAGGCCGCCGATCAGGATGTGGGGACGGCCGTCGCCGTTCCCACACCCGACGAAGCCGCGGACAACGCCGACGGTGGCGAAGAGGAGACTGCAGGCACGGCGGCAAGCCTTGTCGTGCCCGATGGCGCTGCCGCTGCTGGCGCCGTCGGACCTGTGCTGACGGCCACGGTAGCACACCCGTACGTGACAGCGTCCCTGATCGGCATCGCCCACGAGGAGGCCTACGTGGAGAAGCATCGGCAGCTCAACGACCGCGAGCTGGCCGCCCAGGAGGAGAAGCTCGGCGGCATTCGGCGCACCAAGGCGGAGATGGCGGCCATCGCTGACAAGTACCAGAACGCGGACTACATCAGGGGACTTCTGCTGGGCAAGGGCGTGGACCCCGCGGAGTTGTAGCGGCAGAGGGACCGGAAAAGAGGGGGGGGGGGTGGAGAAGTAGACGAGAAAGATGGGGAGGTGTGTGGGACTGATGTACTATGTATGGCTCCTTCCCTTCAGCGTCTCCCCCTCACTGCTTCTGCTTCTCTCCCTCCTTCCCTCTCTCTGCCCTTCCCTCTTCATGTCGGAGCTATTCTTTCACTCTCCCCCCCTCTTCCCATCACCGTTTCCACACATTCCTTGTGCTTCTCTTGATTTCCTTCTTGGAACTATCTTCCCTCTATTTCGATGTCTTCGATATGTCTGGAACAGCTCGTTTCTTCCCCCTTCCCCCCCCCCGTTTGGTGGGATGTTTCTCTTCTCCTTGTTCATTACGGATTGCCCCTCATGTTACCCCCCCTCCCCCTCCCTCGTCTTCTCGCTTCGAAGCTTTATTGCCAAGGCGGCATACCGCTCCCGCCCCTCTCTCAGCTCCTCTCAGACACCCTCTGCTATCCGTCTCGCCCTTTTTCCCCCTCCCCTCCCTCTCCCTTTCCCTTTTCTTGCCGCATGATGTTCACTTGATCATCTCCTCTTCATCTTTGGGACTCACCTGAAACCCACGGTCGAAGCACGCCCAGCGGGGGGG
Source organism: Herpetomonas tarakana (assembly GCA_030849825.1). NCBI lineage: Eukaryota > Euglenozoa > Kinetoplastea > Trypanosomatida > Trypanosomatidae > Herpetomonas > Herpetomonas tarakana. The sequence continues at coordinate 62,821 of JASAOB010002863.1, forward strand.
GGGGTTGGGTTGGGTTGCGGGGGACAGTCAAGAACTCCTCGCCCCACCCCACCCTCCCCAGCACCACTGAGCGACATGTGTGTCCTGTGTGCCCCTGTGACATCAAAGGGGATGGAGGTGCTTGTGTCTGCGTGTGTTGCACCCCATGCAGGCATTTCTTAACTATAAGCGACGCCAGCGCAAAACAAACACATTTCCTCTGCCACTCTTCCTCTTCTTCCTTTTCTTCCTTCTTGTGCTCTATTCTCTCTCTCTGTCTGACAGTTCACAGCACCGCGAGCACGACAAGAAGAGCTGCTGCCAGCGGGACGGCGCCTTGCGATAGCCCCAGAGACTCATATCCACAACTAAACCTGAGACAGGAAGAACAGCAGCAGCAGCGGCAGCGACGAGGACATGGAGTACGAGCAGCTGGAGTATGGAAACAAGGTGCTCCACCAGTGTGTCCTCACGCAGGATGTGGGGGGCTTCTACGAGCTGCTGCACCCTGACGCTGTCCTGATCACCCACTTCCCCTACCCCGACGCCAGCACTGGCGCGGAGACGGCGGCGATGGCGGCGCTATCCCCCGTCCTTGCGCTTATCCGCGCGGAGGGCCTCGGTAAGATGACCGCGAAGCAGCGCAGGGAGCAGCTGTTGCGCCAGCAGGCGGCCCTGCACGACGCCCAGGAGCAGAAGTACCAGAGCTATCTGCAGGCCCGCATCGATGCGGCGGCGGGCGGGGTGGGCAGGGCACGGGAAGGGGACCCATCTGCAGAGGCCGCCTCCGCTATCCCCACCGCAACAGCGGCAGCAGCGGAGAGCGCGTCGGGCGGTATGGCCGCCGCCTCCCCCAGCGGCAGTCCCAAGACGGCGACGGCGACGGCGGCGAAGCGGGGGACAAGGACAGCAGCGGCGGCGCTGCCCACTGCCTCTCGGGTGCAGGCCGCGCTGCAGGGCAAACGCGAGCACAGTGGCCTCACTTTCTTCTTCCACCAGCCGGCACCGGTGGAGTCGATGCGGGGGGCGGCCACGGCGGGTGAGAAGGACCTCTGGGCCAGTGCTAACCCTCCCGGCAGCAGCGGCGGGGTGAGGGCCGCATCGGCAGGGGCAGCGACTGCGGGTGAGCCCACGAGCAAGGTGACAGATCTCGAGGCCGCCGTGGCCGCCGAGTACGGCGACTTCGTCGACATCGCCGAGGGCCGCCTGCTCGTCTGCGCACGCTTCTGCCTGCTGCTGAACTGGGTGAACCAGGCGAGATACGTCGCTGACGTCACCTCGCAGCTCGACCCGAGGAAGGGCGTGCTGCAGGACGCGGAGGTGTTGCCGGCGCCGCCGGTGCCACAAACGGCACAGCAGGCGTACGCCCAGGTCGGCCGCATGTACACAGACCGCAACCAGCTGTTGAGTCGGCTGACCATCACCTGGGGCCGCGAGTACCTCGTGTTCAGCGACCAGCTCTTCTTTGACGATGGCCAGGTGGTGTGCATCCACCGCCGCCTTCTCACCCTGCCCGAGATGCTGCAGCGTTTCCCGACGCACGGGCAGCAGTGGACGCTGACGCAGAAGGTGGAGAAGATTCGCGACGAGCTGAAGGATCTATACGGCGTCACAAAGAGCCGTGTTGCCGCCGTCAGCCACGCTCTCCCCCTGCTCGACTTCAGCTTCCTCGAGATTGGCAGCGACGTGACGAGGTTGCTGTGGCAGGAGGTGGTGCCGGTGACCGGCCGGCGCCACGCCTGCCGGCCCGAGTGCCCCCAGGCGGACCCGCGGCTCGCCCAGGGCGTTTTCCTGAACGCGGACAACGACCCGACGAAAGGCCGCACGCCGACGCGCACCCTCATCAAGGCGAAGAACAAGAAAGGTGAGGAGGAGGCCTACGAAATCAACAGCAACGCGCGGCAGCGGTATCAGGTGTTTGGCGGCTCCGACGCCGGCAGTGCGGCTGGCGATCTCCAGATGGACACCTACGGGGACGGCGCGATGATGATGCAGTCGGGCCCCAACGGCACCGGCGACGCTGCTGTTGCTGGCCACAGCCGCCGCGGCTTCAAGTACGATGCGACAAGCCTGCGCATCGCCGGCTGCCAGCTCAGCATGCCCTCCGCCACCACCACCACCGATGACGGCAGCGGAGGCACAGTTGCAGGCAGCAGCAGCAGCAGCGGCGGCGCGCGTGCTGGTTTTGGGCCTTTTGCAACGTCCCACGCCCCCGGTGATGCGAGGAGGAGCAACGGGAAACAGAAGCCGATCCCCTTCCTTTCCATTCTCCGCGGCCTCGTCGCCAACGCCATGCTGACCCTGCACACCCTCGACCTCAGCGACAACCGCCTCCACACGCTACCTGACCTCAGCCTGCTACCACTGCAGAAGCTGCTGCTGCACGGCAACGACATCTGCGATTGGACCGAAGTGGAGCGCAGCGTGTGCTCGCTGCCGTACCTATCGTCCGTGACGCTCTACGGCAACCCCATCGCGGACCACGACCCCAAGTACTGGGTGCAGGCACTTGCCAGGCTGGTGCGGCATCCTGGCCGAAGGGTGAAGCTGAAGCAACTGGATTTCGTCACGCTGACCGCGCAGGATGTCAACCAGATGGGCGTTCGCCACTGAAGGGGCGGCAAGCAACCAGCTCTCCCTTTCCCTTGGCAGTTTTATGTACAGAGACTGAGGCACTCCCCCACTCCCCCACTCACTCACACATGCGTATCAACACGGGAGGCGAGGAAGAAGAACCGTCGTGGAGTGTTCCTCATCCATAATAGTTATCGTCTTTCCTTTCTCTCGTTTCATGTACATCCCTTTGCCCTCCCCCCCCCCACCCACCACCACACTACTCCGCGCTACCCCTCCCATTACATACACACACACACCCCTCCAAAAAGGAGAAGGGATGTTTGGCAATCTCATCGGCATTATCACCGTCACGATCAGCCGCAGCAGCAACTTCAAGGGGAGGGACTGTATAGTGAGAGTGCGCCAAAGGGGATACATGGCCCCATTCGGATCGTTTCTTGTCCCCCCAACCCCTCCTCCTTCCTCTCGGCATCGTTGTCTGCGCTGCCAGCTGGCGTGCTTGTTCGCCATCGCGGATATGGGTCGCTGTGGGCGTGTATGTCTGGGGATGGCGCCACACGATTGCCATTAACATGCATGTTATGATATGTATTCTCCTCCCCTCTTCCTCTCTCGCTCTCCCCCTCCCCACAGCAAAGGTGACAACCCCCTTTCCTCCTGCTTCTCTGTTTCTGGACGAACCTCTCTCTCTGTCGGTTTCTCTATCGCGTGCACCCATCAGCATTGACAGCCCCCTCTCTCCATCTGTTGTGGGGGACAACAAGAAGAAAGAAGAAGAGGAACATAAAAAAGGACGATTGCTTCGAGTGACAAAGCAGACAATATGCCTGGTGTAGTTGCCTCTAGCGATGCCTACGTCAAGGCGCTCCTGCACTGCTACAAGTACCCGACCCAGGCCGTCCTGGGCGTGCTTGTTGGGAAGCGCATCACCAGCGGCGACACCAAGGATTGCTACATCACCGATGCATACCCACTCTTCCACTCGATGCCCATGTCCGCCCCGCACCCGATGCTGGAGGTGGCGTACGCCCACTGCCAGTCGGCTGCCCGCACAGCTGGCCTGACACTGCTCGGCGTCTACATCGCGAACGAGCGCCTCGACGACCGCAGCATCTCGAAGGAGGTGACCCGGCCGCTGCTGGAGTTCTTCACGGCAAAGCTGGGCCTGCCCAAGAACGGCCTGCTCGTGTGGTTCGTGGCGAACGACACCATGACCAGCCCGCCAAGCGCGTTCAGCATCACGTCCTTCTTCTACGAGCCCGGCATGTACGAGCGCTCCGCCGCGACCATCTCGTCCTCCGCGAGCAGCAGCGGCGCGGCAGCAGTGCCACCGCCCTCAGCCTGCACGGTGGCGGGGGACGTCAAGCCCCCGCTGACGGCCGTCACGTTCGGTCGCTGGAACTCGGACACGCTGACACCCGAGGCCACCGTGTCGACCGAGGCCGTGGTCGAGGCCACCACGAACGCGCTTGACAACTTTGCGCAGTACCGCCTCGTGGACTTCGAGGACCACCTGGAGAATCCCGAGGCGAGCTACCTGGAGCAGCCGCTGCAGGTCCTGCTGGCCAAACGGTGAGTGGGGGGCGGAGAACGATCGCTGGCGCACGGCAGTGCTCTTCTCCTGAAGAGTGCTAGGACGGAAGGTGGCGCCTGTGACTGTCCGTGGTACTGTCTCTGTGTGTCTCCTTTCCTTTTTTTTCTCTCTCTCTCGTTTGTGAGGATCTGAGGGTGGGTGTGTAAGGTGGTAGAGAATGCCTTCCCCTCTCTGACTTTTGGTTGTCGTTGTCGATTGCCTTCGTTTCAACCCTCCCCTCGTGCCGCTGGGGGTGGGGGGGGGGGGACATAGAGGGGGCTGGGTATGGGGCTGGGGCTGTCTCCCACCCCTGGGCCGCCTCTCCCCTCCCATTTCCTCATTCCCTCATCCTCTCGTTTTTGTGCCTGTCTAACTAACACGGAAAAGAAGAATGCCAACATCATCCCCCCCCCCCGCTCCTCGGCTCTCCGCCCTCTGCCCTGCCACACACAGCAGCGGCGGAGACAACGAGAAAGACAGATGTCTCGACGCACGTGTACAGGTGTGTGGAGGGGGCCTCCGCTGATTGGCAAATGGCGTCCCCTCCCTGCCGCGGAGTAAAGGGGGAAAGGACTTGAGGGAGAGGGAGAGCAGAGACGAGCAAACAGAGGGAAGCCTCGGTGTGTGTGTGTGTGTATGGCTCAACGTGTGCCCGATGCTTTCCACTTTCCCATCCTCCTGCCTCTAGTCTTCTTCTGCTTGGCCCCCCCTACCCCGGACATAGTCAACGAGATACCACTCTTCACTCTTTTTCTCTCCGAGTCTCACCACCACCCACTTTACCACCACTGCTCTTACTCTTTTCATTTGCTGCTTTTGTGTGACTCGTACTGTCGTTGATATTGTGGGGTCTTTTTTTAGATACTGTTACTGCCGTTACTGTCGTTGTTGTTCTCTCTCGTGGCGTTCCTCGTGGGCGTTGCCGTCCTTTTTTCGTCTTCTCCCATTTCTAGGAAGAGGCTTAAAACACAAACGGTGTGTAGGTTAGTCCCCTCCCCCCCTCCCTCCCTCCCTCCCCGTTTAACATCAAAATATTGCCAACGGGGTGCGCCTGCCTACTCCTACCCTTATTCGTATATATACTTCTTCCGCTTCTGCTTGTCCCTTCTCTCCTCTTTCCTTCATCTTCTCCATTTCTCAGCGTGCCTCCTTTGGCCCCTCCCCTCTCCTCTCCCCTCCTGCACATTCCTGCAGGACAGAGGTACTGTCCATACCCTACCCTACCCAAGCACACACCACCGAGAAGTGACTCTCGCTGAGCTATCCGCACGTGCACACAAACACTAGCAGACAGACTGACTGACATAAGTGGTGTGGCGAGGACTTCATCCCTCTCCCCCTCCCCTCCCGGCCTTGACTTTCCCTGGGACAGCAGGGTGTAACACAAATGGACTTCACCAACTTCCTCCGCGCGCTGCAGGAGGAGGCGGACACCGCTGTCAGTGTGCAGACGGACGGCGACGGGCACACGTCCATCGTTGTCAGCAGAGATCCCTACCCCGTCGAGGGACTGTTCCGTGGCCTCCACATCATGTCCCAGCGCAACGACGGCGGCGGCAACGGCCTACTCGGCCTTGACCTGGACGACGCGGTCGACCCTCTCACCCGGCTTGCCATGGGCGGCGGGGATGTTGGCACCGCGCTGGATCGACTCTCCGCTCGCACGTTTCACATGGGCATTGGCGGTGGCAACGGGGGTATCCTCGGGATGCGCGGGGCCGTGAAGGATGGCGTGGGGTTCCTGCCCGTGGTGAACTGCTCGCCGACGATCCGCTTCTACATGGAGCGCCTCCTGGACGGGTCGATGCGGGTGGATGAGGTGCCAGCGGTGTTTGCCACGATGCTGGCCGACCCTGTCTTCTTTGCAACAGTGGAGAGCGCCCCTTTCCAGAGCTGTGGTGAGGCCCTGCGCGACGCCGCGGGCAGGTGGTGGGCCTCCCGCGTCCGCGCCATCCTCGCGCCAGACGAGCTCCGCGTCAGGCCGTTGGTGAAGAGGGCCAGAGAGGAAGACGGGACAGCCGCCACCACTGCTGCTGTGGCAACATCGACAGCCCCCCTCACCAGCACCACCCCCAGTGAGTGGCAAGGAGGGGAAGGGCCGGTGGTGGTGGGGCCCGCCAAGGCCGGTGCCGCCACAACAGCAAACCCTCAAGCAGCCGCATCCCGCGTGGACAGCTTCGACGATTTCACCTCCCACTTCCACCGCTACGACGACATCCGCACGGTGCTGCGGCTGCTGACCGTGTTCTGCTCCTCCTATCGCGTGCTCCGGCCGCCGTACGCGCCGCTGCCGTCCTGCTCTTCACGGCTGCTGCTGTGCAGGGACCCAGAGGTGGTGTATCTCGGCTTGCTAATGAATAGAACCCACAACGCCCTGCCCCCCAAGGTGGTACTGACGATGCCCGTGATGGAGGTGGCGGCGCACGGCTGGGGGAGCTCCGTCTCACTCCGCAGCGTGCTGGAGCGCACGTGGCAGGAGTACAAGATGCTGAAGGAGAGCATCGACCGCACCTGCGCCGCGGGGACAGAGGACCGTCCGCCAGCGCCGCCCCTGCCCTTTGACATTCCCACCTACGCCCGTCAGCTCATCCCCCCGTCAGTCTTTCGGCTGAGTCAGAAGCGCTTCGAGCAACACGAGCTACGCGACCAGCAGGCCCAAGGCTCCCCCTCTGGTGACGGCAGTCCCACCACAAACACTGGCAGCCCCACCGCAAACACGGGCAGCCCCAGCAACAATATCAGTAGTAGTAGTCATGCTGGCACAGCAGGAGGAGGCGATGCTGCCACGACGACGGCAACGGCCGCCGCTGGCGTGGCCTCCTTGGACCTAGAGACAGTGGCGCAGGCGGTGCTGGAGAGCATGCGGCAATCCACGCGGGACGCACTGCTGTGTCTGTGGTGGGCACGCTGCCGCCTCCTCGCCTTCTCGAAGCTTCAGCCTAGTGCGCGGAACAACGTCCTCGCCGGCGGCTCCCAGGCCTTCTTCGACGGGGTGTGGGACTGCGAGGAGCTCATTGCGGAGATCCTGTCCGACACGGCCCCGGCATGGTTCAGTACGACACGGAGGGCAGGGGAGAGCTCCACCGCCCGTGCCCGTGCGCGTGCGCGTGAGCTGTACGCGGGCATGGTCGGCGCCATCGCCGACATTGCGTTCTTCTGGCAGACGGTCAACGCGCAGACGGAATCCGGTGCTGCGCGCGCCAACGTGGTCAGCAGTGGGGGCGGCAGCATACACATGACCACCGCCAGCCCCGCGGCCACCGCGCCGCTGGTGACAGCCCCGGGCATCAACACGACATGGAGCGTCATCAACGCCAAGCTGCCAGGCAACCCGCGCTTCCTGCGCAAGAACTTCCGCACCCATGACGAGTACTGGCAGTACGCGCTCCTGATTGACTGCCACCTCACCCAGGTGGCTGCGATGAACCCGCGCCGGATCGGCCAGCCCATGCTCATCCAACTTGTCGAGCTTCTCAAGACGCACCCCGAGTACTACCCCGCGCTCATCATCCGCACCCTGGGCTGCCCACAGCTCAAGGAGTGGACCACGGAGGCCCTCCACGTCGGCTTCGTTGACGGCATTGTCAACTGCCTGCGGTACCACATCCCCTCTCTGCCCACACCGCCAGACCCGCCGAAGCCGTCCCAGGAGGAGCTGGACGCAGCAGCAGTAGCGGCGGCGGCCGCTGCCACCACCACAGCCACCGCTACTGCTACTGCTGCTGCGGTGCCACCTGGGCGGAGACGGGGCGACAGGCCGCCAAGCCCTCATGGCCCGCTGCACCGCACCTTCTTCTCTCCGCCGCTCGCCGCCAGCGACGACGGGGACCGCAGCGGCGGCCACGACGACTGGGAGGACGTCAGCTCAGCGGACGCCAACCCCGCCGCCCTGCATTGGGACCAGAGCGAAGAGGAGGACGACGAGGACGAGGGGGACGAGGAAGAGGACCTCGAGGAACACGACAGCGACGCCTTCAGCGACCGCGAGGGAGGGCATGACGAGGAGGAGGTGAACTTGTTTGAGCAGCACCGCCAGCGTCGCCGTGCCCAGCGCGCGCTTGAGCGCCGTCTGCGGCAGAACAGCGGCGTCGTGATGCACTTTGCGGCTGACGGCAGCAGCCACCACGAGGACGGCGACACACCCGTTCGTGAGGACGAGGAAGAAGAGGGAGGTGGAGGTGGAGGCGGTGGCAGCCACACCGCCACCGCGGAGGAGGCCGCCGCATCACCGCCCGTGACGGCACCGATTATCTACCGCCAGAAGTCGGATGAAGAGCTGATGGACGACATGTGCGCGCTTTTCGAGGTACCTGATGTAGACATCGGCTCCTACACCACCATCCTGTCCGCCCTCGAGGTGCTGCGGCAGTGCCTGCTGCAGATCCCGCACGCCACCGTGAACCCGGTCAGCTTCCTTCTCTCCCCATTTGACGTCCCCGAGGCCGCCGATCCTGAAGGCGGAGCAGGCAAAGGGAAGGATGAGGAGGCACCTGCAGAGGGGTTGGGGACCCACGCTGGGGACGGCGGGGCTGGCACGCCCACCCCGTCTCCATCATCATCATCATCCTCCAACGCCGGCCGCCACGATCTTTGCACGTTGTTGCATGCCTTGCTGCGACAGACGCGCTACGGCTCGCTTGCGGCCTCCGCGGCGCTGCTCCTCTCTGCCTGCACGCACAGCAGCATGCGCGACATGGTGCCGGCGCTGGCGGAGCGGGGCGTTGTGCAGACCATACTCGACATCGCCGCACGCCCCTCTCATGTCACAGTGGAGGCCCTTGTCGCCGAGAGGAGGAGAGAGAAGACGGGCGTTGCTGCCCACCACCACCACCACAACTACAGCAGCAGTGAATGCGCTCATGCGGCTCATGCGCTTGCGGAGAATGTCAATATCAACGCGACGATCTGCAAGATGGCACTGCCGACGCTGGTGCAGGCCCTGACGGTGCACAACACCACGCAGGCCGTCTTCATGCAGCACACACAGTGGATTGATGCCGCCATCAACGCCCTCTTCGCGCGGCCAGAGAGGAACGTGGAGGAGGAGATGCTGGCCTACGCCATGGCATTGCAGGAACAGGGACTCCCGATCGCCTCCAGTCCGTGCCTCGCACGCCTGCTGGCCAGCGACAGTGGCAGCGGCAGTGGCAGTGGCAGCAGCCCCGCTCGCGCCGGGGACCAAATGGAGGAAGAAGAGGAGGTGTCGCCCTCAGCGTCGCCGCAGACCGGACTCTCTCCCTCTGGTGGCGGCTCCCTCCGCCCCAACCTGGCGTGGGTGACGGACGACTACGAACTGACGCCCGCCGCTGTGCGGGTTATGACGCGGTGCAAGCTTGAGCACGCCCGCATTAGTCCGCTCAGCCACACCATGTCCAGCGTTGCCAAGGACCTGTACACCACCATCAAGGCACTCCCCTCCCTTGTCGCACCCTTTAAAGTGGCCATGAGCGCCGCGCTCGACCGATTCCACGAGCGGTGCCGACGGATGGACCAGCACTTGGCGGCTCCCACGATGCTGGAACCGGTGTTCGGCCTCACCACCACCCCTCCCTCACGCGCCGCCACCGGCGCGAAGGAGGAGAACGACGCCGACGACCTCTTCCCCCCCTCGGCAGACTCGCCCGGCTCGGCAACTACTGCTGGTGCTGCGACGACGACGACCTACCACATGACGGCGGTGATCACCACGCTCATGCACCTGATGCGCTTCGTGTCTGCGGGCGAGTTCAACACGGTTCGCACGCAGCGCGCCGTAGCCCAGGGCTCGGTGCCGCTGCGTCAGCTCTCCGAGTGCGTCTGCCGCGAGGTTATCCCGAAGCTGCGGCTGCCGCTGAAGTGGGTGCTCGACGTCGCGCTGCGATTGGACCGGTGTCTGCCTCCGGCGGCTGGTGCCAGCGGCGGCGGGCAGTCCGCCGTTGAAGTGGACTTTGACTTCCTCTTCAACTCCAGTCCCGCCATTCCGCAGGGCACGTTTGCGCCGCCGGAAGCCATGAAGACGGAGGGGGGAAGGGCTGCGCGACAGGCCCAGGAGGGGCTTGCCGCGCGCGAGGCAGCCAGCAAGACCCGCCGCCACGAGGAGATCCTGAGTGCCATCAAGGCCGGTCGCGGTGTCCCGTGCGTCACGGCCTTCGCCGCCGCTATCCACAGCCGCGTCCTCTCCACGTTCCTCTACTCGGTTCCCTCGAACTACTTCACGCCCCTCGCCACGACACTGGAGTCGTATGCGGAAAACCTCACCAGCGACGTGAAGGCGTCAGCCGACCACGCCATGCCGCTGGGGAACGCTGCCGTCATGATGGCTCTGATGGACGCCATCACCCAACAGCCCTCTCGTTACCTTGCCAGCTCCAGCGCGATGGCCGGCACGGAGAGCTTCCGCGCCGCCTTTTGCAACGCTGTCGCGGAGCTGTTCGTTGTCGTTCGGCGGCCCCCATCCCTCGAGAAGAAAATGCGTGAGAGCAGCACCAGCGACGGCGGCGGCGGCGGCGCGGTGGTGGACGGGCGTGTGGTGAGTGGCTCCGGCGCGGCCGATGCCGCCGCTGCCGCTGCTGCGGCGGCAGCCATGTCCTCCCGCGGCGGCGGTGTCGGTGTCCCTCGCCCACCGCCAACGATGGCGCAGCGGCTCACGCAGAGCGTCACCTCACCGATGCCACCCTCCACCATGTCCATGGACGATGTCGCGGAGGCCGTCGTGGTGCTCGACCGGGAGGTGGAGAACGGTGCCTCCTCACCAGCGCCGGATGGGGCGACGGCCGCCACGGCGACGACGACGAGGGCGGGGGTTAGGGAAGGAGGTGAGGGTCAATCGACAGCGCCAACGCAGCGGCCAGCGATGTTGGTACAGCTGCCGAATCCGGCCGAGTCCTTCTACACAAAGGCCCTTAGACTGCTGCTGCCCGCGCGCAACGTGAGCGGGCTCGGCGGTCTGCGCGCGGCGATGCCGGCGTGGGCCCGCCACGACCTGGACCAGAGCTCCCTACCCCTCACCTCCACGACGCTGCTCAGCAAGGCGCGGCGTCGTCTGCAGGACGTGACAAACGCGATCCTCACCGCTCGGCGCGGGAAGCCGCAGATGCCGTTGGGCGAGCTGCTCCCGCTGATACCCACCGCGGCCCTGGAGGAGGTGGCGCTACGGCTGTGCGTGCTGAACTACTCTGGCTGTATGCGCCGCATGAACGCGAGCGTGGCCCCTGTTACCGGCTTTACCAACGCCCTCTACGAGCTCTCGCGCGACGTCGAGTTCATTGCGATGAACCTGTTCTATGAGCCGCTGCCAACGGAGCCGACGAGGGACCGCGTCGGCGCACGTCGGCATCAGTGGAAAGAGGACACAGGAACGCAAAGTGTCCAGGTGACGGTAGCAGGGCAGCGGAGAGGGAGAGAGGAGGAGGAGGAACCGATAGCGGTGGCTGCTACTGGCACCGCCACTGATGCTGATGCTGATGCTGATGCTGGCCCCCAGCCGCCCACGGCGTCGACAGCGACGACGGGGGTGTCGTTCGCGGAGACGACGGCCGGCATGGTGAAGAGCATGCAGGAGATACTGTACCACCTGGTGCAGCTCCCGGTGAGCTTCGACGCCCGCAAAGGCAACCGGAACTCGCGCTGGCTGATGAACGCCGCGCCGATTCTGTGCTTTCTCTTCGACTCCTGGCCCCGTCTACCCGGCCTGCCCCTGGTGCCGGCCACGTTGCTCGCCGCACTGCACCAGCTCTCGGAAGCGGGTAAGGACCAGCTCAGCCAGGTGCAGGCGGCCAGAATGTCCACGGAGACGATGCGTGACCCCGCTGAGGAGGCCCCGGCACCGCTCACTCCCCCCATCAGCGTCAGGGAGCTCGGCCGCCTGGAAGACGAGCGAGCCCCAGAGGCATCACCACCACGACCACCACCACCACGCCGCGGCAGCTTTATGGTCAGCCGCGCGCGCCGCTCTAGCGACAACGCCGACGGGGGTGACGGCGACCGCGGCGGCGGCGGCCATGCCGAGCCCCCGCAGCGACTCCTTTCCACACTCCCACAGGGCTGGTCGCTCCCTGCCGGCGACCCCTGCATGCCTGGCGGCTCTTTTGGTGAGGCGTCGCTCGGCAACAATTTGCGGTGTTTCATCAGCGGGCAACAGCAGCAGCAGCAGCCACCACAGCAAGAGCAGCAGCAGCAGCAGCGGGGCGGGGGCGGCGCCGTGCTGTACGGCGAGCACCGGCAGAACCAGCTGTACAGCAACGTGGTGCGCTGGGCGTGCGAGGCAACGTGCGGTGTGCTGTTCCCGCTCAAGGAGCTGTCGGGACAGGACCGCATCGTCCTCCGCACCTCGACCGTCAAACTACTCTGGACATGCCTCAACGGGAACAAGTACTTCTTGTTGGCCCGCCTGCTGCAGGCCATCCTGCGCAACCCACGCGTGTGTGCCCCGCTGCTGGAGCATCTGGCGGTGCTCCTCACCCAGCGCCAGACGGTGGTGCTGAACGAGACGATATCGCAAACGCTGATCCCCGAGGTCGTTGTGGACCGCTTCGCAGAAGCCCTGAGAGAGGTCGCCGCGGATGCCGCTCTGTCGCCGCAGGAGCGGCGCAAGACCCAGAAGATGCTGCGCGTGCAGCTGTACAACTTTGGCACGTGCTTTGTGAACATGCGAGCGCCAAAGGGCGGCAACAGTGCACGAAGCGATGGCCCCAAGACGGGCTCCTACGGCAACCTCCCCGCCCCGCGCTCACCGTGGGAGGACAGTGGAAGTCAAGGCTGCCCGCACTATGCCAACATGATGGGGTTCTGCTGGAATGGGCACCAGTGCCGAGCGGCGCACTCCATACCTGCGATGGTGCGGCCCCAGCGCATGTCCTCGCTGGCCGCGACGGAGCAGCGCCTCATGAGCCTGGAGCCCAGCCAGAGGCGCGGAGTGGAGGAGATGCTCGAGGTGGTCGCCAACTTCGGGTACGAGCCAGAGAAGGAGCCGGTGCCACAGCTCGCTAGCGAAGAGTCCGGCGACGAGATGGGGATGCCGATGGACTTCCCGGACGACGACGGCGGCGGCATCATGGCCACCTTCTTCGCTCCTCCGGACACCACCACCTCGCGAAACCTGCAGAGCGGCACCGGCGTCGCGCGGCGGGACGTGTCGTTTGGGCTGGCCTCTCCCTACCGCCAGGGGTGGGGAGGAGGTGGAGGAGGAGATGGCGCAGATCGCGGCGCGCGAGACGCAGACGGTGGGGGTCATGACAGCGGCAGCGACGACAGCGGTGCAGTGGGGCTGCCACAGCAGGAGCGAGCGCACGACAACCACCAGCAGAAGGAGGCCAAAGCGCCAAAGATGCAGTTCAAGATCCCAAGGATGGACGCCTGCACGACGCCGTTGCTGTCGCTGCTGGTGCCCAACTACTCGTTTCTCTCGGAACGCGTCGCCATGCGACTGCTGCGTTTGGTGCTTGATGAGGACCTTCTCAATCCCGACCTCGACTGCTTCCGGGACCCGCTGAAGGCGAAGGAGTCCTGTCAGGGCGAGGAGGAGGAGGAAGGGAAGCACAAGAAGGGAGGCGAGGAGGATCGGAAGGAGAAGTGGGCCGCGTGGCGGTACGAGGATGGAGGGTTTAGTGCTGTCGAACGGCCACTCCCCCAGGTCATTGTCCTCCTGCTCACCCACATCCTCACCACGTTCCACACGCAGAGCTTGCAGTACATTCGTTCGGTTGCCAAGGCACGCCCGGACACGTACCGCCGCCTGTGCTGCTACTTCTTCAACGACCGCGACTTCACCAAGGACGTCTCCTATGTGCGCATTCTGAAGATGCTCCTCGAGGATGAGGCGAAGACCTGCGCGAGTGTGTACCGGAAGATGTGCGAGGCCTTGCAGGAGTGCGTCATGGGGAACGAGGCACTGCGCCTGGTGGACTCGGCGTACTCGGAGCTTCTGAACCAGACCCAGTCCTCCTCGCCCGTGAGCTCGGGCTCGCCGTCCTCCCCGCCCTTGCTGTCTGCCCCGCCGGCGAAGCGAGGCGGCGGCAACGGCACTGCCGCCTTGGCCAGCGGGGCGGCTCCCGCGCCGGCGGCCGCGCACGGCAGCAAAATTGACTTCCACCGCTATGCCGTAGACATTGTGGTGCTGTTGCGAGCACTGGACGCCCGCATCCTCGTCAACTATCCCCACGCCTTCATCTCGGTCCTCGAGCAATGCGGGCGGCTCCGCTGGGTGCGCGAGGAGTCCCAGCCACCCCACCACGCACAGCTGTGTCTGTGGCTGCGACCGACACCGCCGTCCCCGCAACCGCATCTGACGCTACCGAGCGCTACCAGCACCATCCTCATCTCCGCCGCCGGCCCCGAAGCAACGACGGAGGAGGATGACCTCGTTGGTGCCTGGCGGCCGCGACGGCATCAGCCATCGCCCCGCATTCCCTCCGCCCCGCCCGCCCTCGCGCCTGCTGCACCGCACGATATTCTGCAGCGCATCGTGACGGAGCTGCTGCAGTGTCTCGGGGAGGGCCGCATCAACCACCGCAGCGCCGCCACGGTGCTGGACAAGTTGGCGGAGCAGCCGGCGGTGGTCTCCGCCTTGTTCGCCTCGTCTGCCGCCATCACTGTGCCCGTGCCAGAGGAGATGCGCCATCTCGTGCGCTGTGCAGCGGCTCCTTCCACGACATCCACAGCGACGACCCAGCACGGCACCGCGAGTGCCACAGCCTCCTCCTCCTCTGGCCGCCCACGTGATCCCATCTCCACATCCTACGCTGCTACTGCTACTGCTACTACCCACGGCGGCACCCGGACAGCGAGCCCGAAGTTGCCATCCCAAGCCCAGGCGATCCCGACGGCGGCGACCAGCACGAGCAACAGAACGGTGGCGAGCCCCCCCGTGGCGGCGGGGCCGATTGCCCTGCCCCCGTACGTTGTCGCTGCCCTTCACTTTGGCAGCAGTGAGGACAACGGCTTCCCCTCTGTCTTCTTCACTGCGCTGGCCCACCGCTCCCCCACCCGCTTCGCCTACGACCTCGCACTGGCGCTGCAGCGCATCCTTGACGCTGTGGAGAGCGCCACCAAGGGCCTCCCGCACCCCCCGGCTCCCCCACTGCTGCGCCGGCTGATTAGTGTCATTCTGCGTATCATTCGCAAGAGCGTGGTGCAGTCGTCCTCCGTGTCGGCGCACGCCTCCTCCCTGACCAACGATATCCTGAGCGAGGAGCTGCGCAAGAAGGGCTTCCTCGGGCTTCTCTGCCGCATCGCCACGCTGCGCTGTGTGGTCGCGACGCACGACGCCATGAGCTACATCTTTCTCGTGCGCCGTCTCCTCATTGCTACGAACACGGACCGAGTCAAAAAGGAGCACACAGCGGCGGCAGTCTCGGAGGACCCCGTGAACCCCGCCGCCGCCACGGCCCCTGCCAGCGCTACGAGGGGCCCTGGGGGAAGAGCAGCTGCAGCTGCTACTGCTACTGCAACTGCTACTGTTGCTGCTGCAGCGCCATCGATGAGGACGGACGCCGACCACCACCACAGCAGCAGCAGCACCGGTGCCTCGCGTCACCCACTTCCCAGATCGCCACCACTGCCACCACCGCTGCAGGCGCCGGTGCCGCCGGGCGTGCCGACGGACTCTGCGTTGGTCGGCAGCCAGAGCCAAGAGGGTGTGCTCCCGCACATCGTGGACACACCCTTCCTGGACAACTATCACGCCTTCCAGGCACCGAGGGGCGATCTGCCGCCGGAGGACCGGCTGGTCACGCCAACGGGGTCCGAAGTGCTGGATCAGGCCATGTCGGCGGCGGTGCGGGGCACTCAGTACATTGTCGATCTCACGTATGCAGACGACGACGACGACGACGAGGAAGGCGAGGAGGGCGAAGATGAGGAGGGCCTGTACGAGGAATGGGGCCTGGAGCATGAGGGCGAGGATGATGGGGATGGGGATGGGGAGGGGGATGGTGATGATGAAGAAGGCAGTGATGAAGAAAGTGAGGCCGAGTCTGGCAGCGAGGAGGAGGAGTCGGAGGAGGTCGACGATGACGAAGCGGAGGCGGAGGATGACGAAGGAGTGGACGAGGAGGCGGAGGAGGAAGCCGACGAGGCGCAGGGAGAGCCCCTGTTCTACGGCGAGGACGGCGACGGCTTCCCGTACGAGGCGGCTGTGGAGGACGAGGAGGAGGACTTGGAGAACTCGGAGAGCGATGCGGACTACGACTACGACTTCATGATGGACCCCAACGACGACGCGGCGCTGGAGGAGATGGAACTGAGAATATTCCAAGGCTTCGCCCCGCGGAACCGGATGTACGGCCGCAATCGCCTCCCCCTCGATAACAACGACAGCGCGAATGGTGGCGATACTGTGGCTGGTGCCGCCGCAATCATCTGCTCCGTGGTGAACGCGCTGGCGACTGCGATGGGGCCGGTGAACTCGCGCGCGGCAGCCGCACCGCCGCCCACGGAGGACGCCAAGGGCAAGGACACGACGACGACGGCGCGCCGCACCGAGGCCGCCACGAGTGAAGATGCGGTTGAGGGAGAGCGGCAGCCCACTTCCGCGGGTAACGACGATGATGGTGTGGCCAATGCTAGTTCAGAGGAGGGGCAGGAAGGAGAGCTGGCCGCGGACGAGGGGCGGCACAGCCATTTCGGGCTGCACCACCCCACACTTCACCGCCTTCGACAGCAGCAGCAGCTGCCGCCGCCCAGCGGCCGCCCTATCGCCCTTGTTGCGGACGATCGCCTGCCCCGCCTCGTCGACTTCGACACGGAGAGGCCCACGGAGGTGACAGCGAGCGAGGGGGATGGGCCCCATGCCGCTGCGACAGAGGGGGAGGAGGAGGGCGGCGGCAGGGCGAGGGGGAGCTCGGCGCAGCAACAGCAACAGCAGCAGGTCTCCCCAGTCCACCAGCAGGACCACACCCCCATCGAGCAGCTAATGCGCTCCAGCTCCGCCCCAGGCGACAGCGCGGAGGCCCATGGCGAGGAGCAGCAGTTGCCGCCGCACCGGCCCGCCGTTATGACCGACAGTGAGTACGAATCGTCCACGGGCGACGTGCCGCTGGCCCCTCCTCCTCCCTTGCCGGGGCCCGTGTCCGCAGCGACGACGACGACGATGGCGACAGCGGCAACAGCGGCGCTGCCCGAGCACCTCACCGTGGAGGAGGCGAATCATCGGATCCGGAGTCTGTTCGCTATGGCCGACGGCCCAGAGCCGGCCCCCGTGGTGGCGGTACCCGCTGCTGCAGCAGCACCAGCAGCATCCGCCTCGCCCTCCGCTCCGGTTGAGGAGGTGGAGGCCGCCTCCGGCGCCACCGCCGTGGTACCACCGCCACCGCCCGCCGCCACTGAGACTGCCGGCCCGCAGCCGTGGGAGGGCAGCATCGACCCGCTCTTCTTGGCGGAGTTGCCGTCCGAGATGCGGAGTGAGATTGTCTTCAACAGCATGGAGCTGATCCGCACAGAGCCGTCGGCCTACGCCCGCCTCAGCGCACGGACACGTATCTCCCCCGCCTTCCTCGACCAGATGCCGGAGGCGGTGCAGGAGGATGTCATGGGCATCGAACAGCGATGGCTTCGGGTGACGGGCCACGCCGATCCCGACACCGACGCGGCCGGCGACGCCAGTGGCGGCCACAACGCCGGCGGCGGCGGCCCTGGGAACGAGCTGTACGAGATTCTGCTCTCTGTCGACGCCGACGTGCGCCGCGACGTCCTACTCACGTGCAATCTGGACGACCTGCGGGGCCACCCCGAGCTACTCGCCGAGGCGGAGCAGCTGCGCGCAGCCCTGGCGGCAGAGCAGGAGCGGCACGAGCAGCAGTTGCGGCAGCGGCGGGAGCAGCAGCGGCTGGCGGAGCAGGCGCAGCAGATGGCGCGTGGACGCCCCCGTGCCACCGAACTGAGCAACCTGCGCCGCGAGGTGGTTGCCCAGGCAATTCGACGTCACGGGATAGAATCCGGCGTGAACCTGCAGAGCATGCTGGCACGCGATGGGACCTTTCCTGGCGGCCGCACCTCCATCGCGGCCGTCCACGAGCAGACCTTCGACTCCGTCGGGCAACTGCTGGACTCCTACACGGAGCCTCGCCTCACGCGTGACCGTCTGCGCGGTGCTCAAGCGGCGCTCGCCCAGGTGCGGTCGCGCGGCGGCAGCGCTGCCGCCGACATCAGCGACAGCCGGCCCCTCGGCGCCGTGGCGACTGGCGGCGGCACTATTGTCCCCCTCGTCTCCACCGGAGCTGCTGCTGTTGCTGCGGCGGGCGGTGGTGTGGCGTCGCGGTCGCGGCCGATACCGCCGCCCACCCGCTGGGACTCTCCTTTCCGTCTGTCTGCCGTGCCCATCGATAGCCTGCCCTCCCCAGTCCTGCAAACCTGCATGGCCTACCTCCTGCTTCACGGCCGGGAGCAGCGCGGGGCCGACGGCGGCGGCGAAGGAGGCCTGGGGGCTGACGCCTTGCCGTCGTCGCACCTATTTGGCAACGACGCCGCCAGTGACGCGAACTTGTCGGCCGCTGTCGCGCAGCTACTGGCGCTACTTCGACAGTTCTGCTTCGACATCCCCTCCGCCTACCGAGTGACGGATCTGCTGCTAGAGTCCATGTCCAAGGCGATTGAGTCGGACAGGATGGCGGCACGAGTGGCGCTTGCGGGCGGCGACGAGGAGCTGACACGTGTGCAGGAGCTGGTGGAGGGCATGACCGCGTCCCAGCCCCCGCACACGGGCCACCCGCTGCTCTCCCTTCCCACCCCCACCGCCTCCTCTTCTTCGCCTTCGCCTTCCCAGGCACAGGCGGCGCGGCGGGTGTCGTCGTCGTCGCCAAGGGAGGAGCTCTCGCACAGAACCAAGACCTACCTCTCGGCTGTCATGGGCATCCTTGTCAGCCTGCTCCGCAGCACCCGCACCGTGGTCCAGTGCTTCCTGCTCCTGCCCGACGGCTGCCACGACGCGGACAGCCTCAAGCCGCCCAACGCCCCCCTGGACGCACAGACAGAGCTGCCGTTCGTCGAGATGCGGCTGTTCGCGCGTCTGACGCGGTTGGTGATGGAGAACATGCAGCTGCTGGCTCCCCCGTACCTGGAGGTGCTCACCCTCATGACGAAGGGGTACCGCCAGCTGACCACCGTTGACGTCCCCAGTTCCGGAAACCCGCCCGACCACGGCGACGAGCCGCTCTCCGAGGAGCTCATCGAGCACCCCCGTCACCCCCACCGCTTGCGCTGGCAGAATGTGCGGCTGCTCTCCGTCTACTCGTCCGGCGGGTTCGTCTGCAACGTCTGCGGCATTAACCCCGCGGACGACTACTGCTACCACTGCGACCTGTGCAGCTTCGACTTGTGTGCGGGGTGCGGCGTGGTGAGGCTCAGTCTCGAGGATGACAAGAATCGCCTGCGCCGTGCCGCGTACCACCTCCTATCCGCTGGCGGCAACACGATGCCGGAGGTCCTCGCACTGCTGCACCACCCGCAGTGCTCCAAGACGCTGGCGGGGCTGGTCACGACGGCCATCAGCTTCGGCATAAGGGAGAGCGCGGTGCGCGATGGCATGCGTCCGTACCAGCTCGTCGTTGCGTCCGGGCACGCCGGCGAGGGCGGCGGCGGCAGCACTGGACCACCGAGCCAAACGGCGCACATAGCGTGGCCCTCGTGCATCCAGCTCGCCGAGGAGGCGCTGATCCAGTCCGTCAAGGCCTGTGTGGCGGAGATTCGAGAGTGCCACAGGCACTTCAAGGCGGAGGTGCTGCGTGTGGTTGCCGCGGCCGCCGAGAAGGCGACGACGACGACACCGACGATGCTGATGAAGGCGAAGAGTGGAGCCGGCGAAGCACCCACCCCGACCTCCTCCACGTTCGGCATCGCGCTGCCCGAGGGCTTCCGCTTCACCGGCGACGCCGCCCTCGGCATCCTCTACCACCTGCAACTGAACAAGAGCGAGAGGGACAACATCTTCAGCCTACTGCTCCCCTACGCGGAGTCGAGTCGGGCCGAATGCCGCGAGCTCAACGTGCTCTGGCACGCCACGCAGACCTACATGCAGGATGTCACGTTGGTTCTCCAGCACCTGCCGGCCAACATGCTTGTCCCCCTGCCATCCTCAGTGTTCTCGCTGACGCACAGCTTCTGCCAGTTCCACCTTAGCGAGACCCGCCGCGCTGGCATGTCAGCCTCTGCGAGCCACCTCGGTGGCAGCCGCAGCAGCGGCGCTCTGCGCGGTGGGGAGACGGAGAACTTCCTAGAGGCCAGCACGCACCCGTCCCCGCTGTCGGAGATGGCCTGGGAGGTGGTCGTGAAGGATGCAAAGGAGAACGAGACGCACAGCGCGCTGCACACCACCACGCAGGGCGACAAGCCCGAGGAGCGCCGTCGGTTGCCTCGCCTGGTCCGCAAGTTCCTCGAGGCGAACCGCGTCACCCTCAACGCGCTCCTCCACTGGGACTCGTCCCTCCTCACCACGGCGTTCCCCTTCCTCCGCTCCGAGCCCTCACTCATCGACTTCACCTTTAAGCTGAACGACTTCCGTGCCCGCATCGACATCCGCCGCGGCACCCGCATCACCCTCAACGTGGACCGCCACCGCTGCCTCGAGGACAGCTTCAGCGAGCTGAAGAAGGTGAAGTCCTTCAACGGCCCGCTGCAGGTGCGCTTCAAGGGCGAGGAAGGCGCCGACGCGGGTGGCCTCACGCGGGAGTGGTTCCAGCTTCTCGCCAAGGCGCTGGTGAACGAGAGCTACGCGCTGTTCATCCACTCCCGCGAGGGCCTGACGTATCAGCCGAACCCGTTCTCTGACGTGAACGCCGCGCACATCGATTACTTCCGCTTCGCCGGCGTCGTCGTGGGCTTGGCGGTGGCGAACAACGTGCCCATGGACATGCACTTCACCCGCGCCGTCTACCGCCACATGGTCGGCGTCGAACCTGTCTTCCAAGACCTCGAGAGCGTGGACCCGGAGCTGTACACGAACCTGCGCTGGCTCCTCAAGAACGACGTCACCGGCCTCGATCTGACGTTTGCGGTCAACTACGAGCGCTTCGGCGAGGTCCAGGAGGAGGACTTGGTCGAGAACGGCAAGGACGTGGCTGTCACGGAGGCGAACAAGCTGCAGTACGTGCGCCTGCTCTGTCAGTTCCACATGACGCGCCGCATTGAGGCCCAGCTTGTCGGCTTCCTCACCGGTTTCTACTCCGTCATCCCCCGTAGCGCCGTTTGCAGCTTCAGCGAGCAGGAGCTGGAGCTCGTCATCTGTGGCATGCCCGACATTGACGTTGAGGATCTGCGGGCTAACACCGTGTACGAGGGGTACAACGCGACGAGCCCGCAGATCCGATGGTTCTGGGAGGTTGTGGCGAGCATGACGGCTGAGGATCGTGCCAACCTTCTCCAGTTCACCACAGGGGCATCCAAGGTGCCACAGGGAGGCTTCGCAAACCTGGAGAGCTCCCACGGGCAGAAGCAGCGCTTCACCATCAGTCGCTGGGAAGGCGGCACCGACCTGCTCCCACAGGCCCACACCTGCTTCAACAAGATTGACCTGCCCGAGTACCCATCCGCCGACGCACTGCGCGAGAAGCTGATGCTTGCCGTCACATTTGGCAACATGGGATTTAGCATGGTGTGATGTGGATGACGTTGTTGCTGTTGTTGATGGATGGGTTCCCATGACATGATACTGCCGTTGCCATTACTGCTGCTATCGTTGTTGCTGCTATTACTATTATTACTGTTATGCCGTGCCGTTTTGCTTGGCTTCTCTCCTTCTCTCTATTGCTGTACCGTACCCCTCCCTTCCTAACACTCTGTGCAGCACGCTGACGGATAGCGGGTGTGTGTGTGTGTGTGCACGTGCCTTTCCCCTGTTTCCTCTTCTCTCCTCTCCCCGCGCGCTGGCGGTATGATTTGCCTTGCGGGTAAGGCGAGGGACCATCACTGGCGTGCGTCCTCACTGGCACGACGATTGACGGGGGTGCGCACATCCCGTGTCTGCGTACCATGGCCCACGCCCCCCCCCCCCCCTGACACGTTACGCCTCCCTATATGTTTGGTGTTCCTCATCTTCCCCATCACTACCAGTGCTACCACTACTATCAAAATGTAATGCAGAGAACTTCAAAGACGAAAGAAGAGAGGAGTGGCACGGCGCATGTAGCGCACTCACCAAGAGCACACACACACAGACACACACACAGACTGGCGTACCCGCCTTCTGCGTGAGCACTGCAAAGCCATGGTCCGTGGCGTGGAGAGAGTGAGTGAGAGAGTGCTGCTACCCCCCTTTACTATTGCTCCAGTCGCAAACACTGCTTCGGCTCACCGACATGTGTGTGTGTGTGTGTGTGGGAGCCATCGCAGAGGGGGAGAGGAACGCTATGACATGAGCTCCCCTCCTCGTCAACAATGGTGCTGACATGCATGGGCACATGTCCTGGTGCTCTCTCGCTCATTTGAAGTCAGCTTCACCGTTCCTTACACTCCTCTACCTTATCATCACCTTGGCATCACACACGAGAGGATATCGTTTCCCCCCCTCCCTCCCTCTTCCCTCTCTCGGCATGTCCGGCACTTCAAGGAGAAACAGCAGCGAGCCACTCGGCGACCCCAGCAGTGCGCGTGCCTGGCTGGCAAAGCTGGTCTCGTTTGACACGACGAGCAGCAAGACGAACCTCCCCCTCATCCAGTACGTCGCCTCGTACGCCCGCGACGCCCTCAAGGCAGAGGACGGGACCACTACCACCACCGCCGCTTGCGCCAAGGTGCTGGTGGAGTATGGCCCACAGCAGAACGGGGTGAGCTACGCCAACCTCGTCGTCTCCATCCCGGCCTATCCCGCAGACCACAGCCAACGCACAGAGGCAGACACAGGGGCAGCCACAGATGCGCGGGCGCCTACCTACACGGGCGGTTTCATGCTCTCCGGGCATAGCGACTGCGTCCCCGTGGACGGCCAGGTGTGGGACACGGACCCGTTTGAGCTCACGGAGAAGGACGGCAAGCTGTACGGCCGTGGCGCGTGCGACATGAAGGGCTTCCTCGCTGTCGTGCTCTCCCTCGTGCCGGAGTGGGCACGGGCGATGCGGGAGGGCAAGTTCCGCAAGCCCTTGCACCTTGTCTTCACCTACTCCGAGGAGACGGACATGGAGGGGTGTCTGCAGCTGCTGCAGGATGGCAGCGAGGCGTGGCGCCGGCTGCAGGCCTGCGAGGGTGCCATCATTGGCGAGCCCACCCTCATGGAGCTGGTTATTGCGCACAAGGGCATCCATGAGAATCGCGTCACCTGCCGCGGCACCGCCGCGCACTCCTCGCAGCAGGACGCGAGCTTCAACGCGATCGAACCCGCCACACGCATTCTCACTTTCCTCTTTGGTCTGCGCGACCGCTTTGTGCGGGAGGGCCCCTACGACAGCGGCTTCGATGTCCCGTACACAACGTTCTGCCCGGGCCAGGTGCGCGGTGGCCAGGCCCTCAACACCACACCTGATCTCTGCACACTGGCGTACCAGTTTCGCAACGTGCCCGAGCACGACCCGAAGCTGGTGGAGCGGGAGATCCGCGCGTTTGTCGGAAAGGAGAACGCCGCGGTGCAGGCCGCTGTGCGGGCGATCAACGAGGCATTGGATGGCGCCAAGGCGGGGCAGACAGAGCAGCGGGGAGAGGGGAAGGAGGGTGAGGAGAGCGCGGCGCCGCGGGTAACCGCCTCGGTGGAGCTCGGCAGCTTCTCATCTTCCCCTCACTTCCAAGGGAACCCGTCCGCGACGGTGGTGCATGTGCTGCAGCAGGCCGTCATGGCAGACGAGAGCGCCACCGGCAACGGCAACGGCAAGACGGGCGCCGAGCTGCACAAGGTCTCCTTTTACACCGAGGCTGGCGAGTTCCAGCACAAGGGCCTGATGACGGTCGTCTGCGGTCCGGGCAGCATTGACCAGGCCCACAAGCCCAACGAGTTCATCGCAGTGGAGCAGCTCGAGAAGGGCGTGCGCGTTGTGCGGCAGGTGGTCGAGTCCTTGTGCTTCTGACCAGGTAGCCACCAGTCTCTCTCTCTCTCTCTCTCTCTGTGTGTTGCGTGCATGCCGCATTGAACAGCGCACCTCTGCTGCCTCCTCCGCTGCCTTGGCGGCCTACTTCGTTACACTCCTCTCCCTCTCTCTTCGTCGCCCTTGTTGTACATCATTTTGCTTTGCTCAGTGTGTCCCCCCTCCCCCCTCTCCTCTCCCCCTGTCGCACTATACATCGGATGCAGCTTTCCTTGCAGGGAAGGGAAAAGGGAGGAGATGAGCTGTCTCTCGTTAGCGGGTGCAGGTGTGTGTCTGTGTGTGTGAGTGCTCGCCACAGCCACCCCCCTTTTTTTCCCCCCTCCCCGTAGTAGCACCATGACTACTTTCCGTGCTACTGCTGCTTAACACACTGCGACCTCCTTCACCCCCCCTTTCTCCTCACTCCCCAGCATATCGGTAACTCACTTCTCTCTCTCTCTGTCCTCGTTTTGCTAATATCGAGCTCCATTTAGTGACGCCCCTCGTGCCAAGGATATGTCCGAAACCACCGCTGCTGCTCCGCTCTACGCTGCCATCCTGGGCTTCGGCACGGTTGGCCAGGGCGTGTTCAACATCTTGCAACAGAAGCGCGCGCACATCACGCGGTTGCTGGGCGGCCGCGAGTTGGTGGTGGTCAAGGTGCTCGTGACAAACGCCAGCCGCGCGGACCGCCAGCTGCCTGCCGGCTTCGACGCACGCGCGCTGCTGACGGATCAGTTCGAGGACGTGGTGGCTGCCATCCCGCCCGGTGCGCGGCTGGATGTCGTGTTCGAGGCCACGGTCGGTGTGGAGCCGGCGCAGGCGTGGCTGAGGCGGCTGCTGGCAGACGACCTGTGCCGGGCCGTGGTGACGGCGAACAAGGTCATGTTCGCGCGTAGCGGCGCCGGGCTGCAGTCCCTCGCAGCGCAGAAAACCCGTGCGGCGGTGGCTGCGTGGGTGGAGAGCGGACGGCCGTCGGCGCTGCCGTGGGAGTTGCCGGTGCCGCACTTCATCGGCTTTGAGGCGTGCGTGGCGGGCGGCGTGCCTGTGATCAAGACGATGCAGAATATGGCCAAGGTGCAGAGCTTCCGGAAAGTGGAGGGCATCCTCAACGGGACGTCCAACTACGTGCTGACAAAGATGCGCTCAGATGGGCTGAGCTACGCTGCCGCGCTGCGGGAGGCCCAGGAGAAGGGCTACGCGGAGGCGGACCCGTACAACGACGTGTCAGGGCAGGACGCCTTCTGCAAACTGATGATCATGTCCGAGCTCGCGTTCGGGCGGCAGCCGGCATGGGAGGAGGTGGGGGTGGTCGGGATCGACAGCGTCGACGAGGCCGCGCTTGCGGCTGCTGCTGCTGCGGGGCTGCGATACCGACAGGTGGGCTCAGTGGAGCTGGTGAAGGGGAAGGATGGAGACGGGGAGGGCGTGCTGGTGGCGTCGGTACGCCCGGTTGCCGTGGATGCCAGTCATCCCCTGTACACGATCGACGGGGCCGAGAACTCCGTGGCCATACACACCGACTACCTTGGCTGCATGAGCATCACGGGGCTCGGTGCTGGTATGTACCCCACGGCCTCCGTGATGGTGGAGGACTACCTCACCTCGGTGCCTCCTCTCCCTCCCTAGCGGCATCTGCTCGCTGCAACTCTCTCCTTTCTCGTAGGATAACAGAGAGAGAGTGCGGTGTGTGTGTGTGTGGCGTGTTTATCCTCTTTATCGCGTGCTCTGCGGATTCGCCACACATGACCAGTAAATGGAAGAAGAGACGAGGAGGCACAGCAGTGCCACACCATGGACGGCATGCCGAAAGTGCGTGTGTGCGTGTGACTATGCTGTTGGGCTGGTTTCGCCACCGTTGCATGTCGTTGGCAACGCCGAATGCGCGTGGGTGACCATTTATGCATATGCGATGCATCTCTCCTCTCCTCTCACCATTTTCCCCTTCCCCTTCCCCTTCCCCTTCTATCTGTCTGTTTTGCATCGGCGATACAGTGACAGAGAAGCAGAAGGATCCTCTGCTTCCTCTATTCTTCTCCCCCCCCCCCCCCATACTTTACTTCTGTGGTGCCGCGGCTACTGACCGGCTTTGTGCACTGTGTGTTGTGAATTTGTGAACTCGCAGTCTACCCGTTGACTTTGTGTGTGTGTGTGTGTGTGTGCTGTTGGCCCCTTCTGCTTTGCTATACTTTCTGCTTCCTGCTTTGCTCGGTTTGGTCCGGTTTCTCGCACCGGTCCCTCCTCCTCTCCCTGCCCAGTAGCATATTCGCATAATTCGCTTCCCCCCCCCCTCTACACACGCCATACCTCTTCATCACCGCTGCGTGGGATGTCTTTTCGTTCGCCCAGGAGGGATGAACACCAGCAGAAACGCCCCGACACTGACGCTGCTGTCGGCGGCGGCGAGACTCACCACGACGGCGACACCCGTCTGGCAAGCTCGTCGTCGTTGTTGCTACAGGCGTCATCCGGGCCCCTAAGCACCTCCGCGACGCAGCTGTGGCACCAACAAACCAGCGTCGACAGCGAGTCTGTCACCCAGGCCACGGTGTGCCACGTTGACCCAGCAGACACTGGGGGTGTGCCCTTCACCACCACGTCGGATCGCAGCGGAGTCGTGTCCCCCAACGAAGAGAAGGCCCTCCCAGGCGAGGGAAATACTACCTATGGTGGTGATAGAGGAGAAGGAGGAGAGAGGAGGGGGCAGCCCGTGCCGTCCCCGTGGACGGGCGGCGGGTACGGCCCCACCACAGCGGGCGACTTCACTTCCTCCCCGCAAGACCGACAGGTTGCTGGGGAGGTGCTGCACCTACTCGAGAGGAGGCGGAAAACACGCCCGCCCTCCCTTTTTGGCCCCCCTCCGCCGCCGCCTTTGCTCGACGAGCCTGCACCCGCGCCACCACCACCACCAGCAGCAACGACACTGCACGACAGCCTATCGATGGCAGCACCACCACCAGCAGCCCCGGGGAGGAGCGCGCCGCAGCAGTCGCCCTCCGCTTCCCTGGCAGCCACGGCTGCTGGCGTGGCGCGGGTGTCCGATAATGCAGAGGACAGACTGCAACTGGCGAAGGCCGGCGCGGCACCGAAGGGTCTCGCTGCCCACGGTGGCGTGATGGCCACCGCGGCCGCAGCGGCGGCGTGGGCGGGGCAGCAGCATCCTGACAACACTTCTGCCCTTACCTCTCCGTCCTCGGCAGGTGGTGGTGGTGGTGGTGGCCGTATCTCCCCTGCCGCTGCTGCTGCTGCTGCTGCCGCTAAGTGCACGTCTGCCGCCGCCATCGATACCCCACCACTTCACACTCCGGATCACAAGGCCGACTCGCCCACTGCGCACTTCGCCAGCAGTGTCCACAGTGTCTACAGCGTCCACAGCGCTGCAGGGGGCGGCGCCATGCACTTTGGCAGCGGCAACCCCACCGTGGCCGTGCCGCTGTCGAACACCACCGCCTCGGGTGGCGGCGGCTCCGTGCCGCAAACGCCGGCCGGTGACGGTGTGCTCATGGGCCAGGGGCCTAGCATGCTTTCCATCGTTACACACGCGGGCGGCAGCAGCGGGGACGTCGTGAGCGAAACCGGCACCGGCGGCCGCGGGTACGGTCCTCCGCGCAACCAGCGGCCCACGCAGTCGCCCAAGGTGCGCATGAAGCAGCAGTTTGCGCTACCGCGGATGGATAGCAACGCCATCGCCGCCGCCGGCAGCCTTGAGCAGCAGCAGCAGCAGCGACGCCAGGATGCACCACCCCCACCACCGCCACCACTGCCTGCGCCTCCCGCCAGCTCCCCGTCGTCGGCACCGGCCTCCACGGCAGCCGTTGCACCCCCATCTCTTGGCAACAGCGCGACAGGGACCGAGGCGTTGCCGGAGGCCGCACCAGTGAGGAGGCGCAAGGTACCTCCACCGTTCTCGGTGCAGCCCACCACCGTCACACCGGCAACCGCCGCCCCGCCCACGACCCACGCCGCTTGCGCCATTCCCGAGGTCCACGGGCCGCTGGGTGACGAGCACGTTGGTGACAGTGGCTCTCCACTTCCTCTATCATCCACGCGGCAGCAGCAGCAGCAGCAGTCGCAGTCGCACCATCACCGCAGCCAGCAAGCACGGAAGCGGCGCAAGGCGGTGGAGGTGCGTCTGTCCCACGATGGGAAGACACTTGTTGCCGGCATCTTTCGCGTGTCCAAGGGTGGCTGCCTGACGGTGCGCAACTTCCTCCTCCTGAACAGCCGCCGCGTCGATGACATGGACGGGGACGACACGTGCAGCCCACGCCGGGCGTTGGACAGCACGACCTCGGCGACCTCGCCCACCCTATTTGGCCCTGGCGACTCCATCGCCATGTCGTCCACGGGTGGTGGTGGCGGCGGTCCCCTGCTGCGACCACGGCTTCCCCTCACACCCGTCACCAGCAGCGGCGGCGGCGGCGGCGTCACGCAATGCGCTAGCGGCGAGCAGCTTCACACGCTCGGCGGCGGCGGCGGCGGTGGTGGTGGAGGGAGCCTTGGGGCATTTGGCCACGAGACTCCCATGCTCAGCCCGCACGGCGGCACGGCGGCGGTGGAACGGAGCCCAAACTCCCACATGGCGGTCCAGCAGATCCAGAGCTCCAGCTACCTACCGCAGCCGCAGTTCGGCGCCGGCTTCGGCAACAGCTCCTTCACCTTGCAGTCGACCAGCATGAACACCCCATACAGCCCCATCACGTACTCCATGGACAACGCCCCCTTTCCTCTGGCGGCGGGGCCGGGCGGTGGCATCAACGGAAGCGGGCGCCTGCTCCGTGCGGTGAAGGAGGACAGCGGCCACCACCACCGCAGCGTCAGCCATGACGGTGGGGGTGGCCCCGGGTCCCAGACACCATCCCAGACACCATCCCAGACACCATCCCACACGGGCTTCTCCCGTACGCTCGGTGTCGGCGGTGGTGGCACGGCGCAACAGTACTACCCGATGAGCGGCGCCTCCCCCGCCACGACTCCGTCAGCGACCGGACCACCGAAGAGCGGGGTGGCAGCACGGCAGCAAAACTCTATCACGTCACGCTGGGCGAAGCGGCGCGGCTACCTGGAGTCGCCACTGCATCAGACACCCCAGCAACAGCAACAGCAGCAGCAGCCCAACCACCCCAGCGACGGCATCGCCCCCTCCACAGCGAACAGGGAGGAGGTTGCCACAGCGGACCACCCCCGCAATGGAGGAGGAGGCCCGAGCAGGAAGATGAACGAGGCCGGCAACACCACGACGGCCCGAGTCGGCCCTGACACGCCGATGCCAACTGCGCAGAGCCTGCTTATCCCCTACCAGGACATCCCGTTGAAGCGGCGCATGGCTGACCTGCCTCCGGGCCTGTGCGACAGTGGGGCAGCAGGTGCCAAGAGTCTGCTCAGCCTGGCAGACCACACCACGAGCACCTGCAGCGGGTTCGATTCCTCGGCCAATACAATGCCGATCTCGCCACGAGTGCCGAGCAACGTTGTGCGCTACCCCGACCTGGACATCAAGGTGCCGTGCGGTGAGGGAGCGTCCGCCTCCGTGTTTGTGGCGATCCACTTGCCCACGGGCCGTCGTCTTGCCGTGAAGCGGGTGGACCTCAGCCTTCTCTACCTGGACGTCCACCGCAGCACCAGCAGGAGCCACTTTCTCCATTACAGCACCGGCAACGGCCGCTCGAAGCAGCTGCAGCACATCGTCATACGCGAGCTGCAGGTGCTTCACCTCACCTACCGCAGCCCGTTCATGGTAAAGGTGTACAATGCCTTCTTCCTGATGGAGAACGCCGCGCTTGACATCGTGATGGAGTTCATGCACTACGGCAGCTTGGACGGTGTCCGCACCAGCCTCGAGAAACACGCGCAGGAGCGGCACGAGAAGCACCAGTTCTACCGACGCTTCCTCTCCAGCGCCACCGCCAGCACCGGCGACATGGGCACGCCAACCAGGGCACCCCCCGGACATCTCACCATGCCGGCCAGCACGGCCGCCATGGCGGCTGCCGCCGCTGGTGGTGGTGCTGGTGCTGGTGGTACCGGCGGGAAGGAGGCTGGTGCCACGGCTGTCCCTCCTTCCCTGCTTCCACCACGCTCGGCACAGAACTCCCCCACATCGCGCACGCCAAGGCACACCAATGGCAGCTCCGGCGCCGTGGGGGGCGTGACGCCGCTGTGGGGCAAGATCTCACCCCTCCTGCAGAGTCAGTTCGGCCCCGGCACTGGCCGGTACGTGGCTGCTATGCAGCAAACAAGCAACCTCACAACGGGGGCGGTCAACAGCAGCTCCACCCCGAGTGCGGTAGAGAGTCCACTGTCGATCCTGAACAACAACAACGACTTCCCCTACTACTTCAACATCGCCACCGGCAGCAGCGGCATCGCCCTTGGCGGCGGTGGCGCCGGAGGAGGTGGCGCGACGGGGGCTGGCGGGCTGACCTCCCTCGGCCCCCTCCTGCATGGCGGGAACGCCACCCCCATGGCAAGTGACTCCATGCGCGACGCCAGCGTGCGGAGCAACGCGGGTACCGACGACGAGAACTCCAACGCGAACGCTGACGCGAGCAGTGGCGAGCCGGTGGAGGAGGTTGTCGGGGTCGCGGAGCGTGTGGTGGCCGTTGTGGGCGAGCAGCTGCTACGCGGGGTGCGCGACATGCACGAGCGGGGCTACATTCACCGCGACATTAAACCTGGTAACGTCCTCATCAACGAACACGGCGTCGTGAAGCTCAGCGACTTTGGGCTCTCGCAGCGCTGCGACCGGAAGACGGGTGTGGGCATCCCCAACCAGCGGCTGGACATGGCGGCGGCGGCCCCGTCAGCGGCTCCCACACGGCTGAGCACGCCGCTCTCCTCCGTGGGCTTCTTCGGCGCCGCCGAACTCGAGGCCAGTGTCCCTCCCAGAACAGCACCACAGATCACAGGTGGCGCGGTGACCGCACAGAACCGGAGCACGACCAACCACCTGTCCCCGAGCCACACATGGAATGAGTCACAGGCCTCTGCAGTGGCCGGCGGATCCGGCGGCTTTCTGCCCAGCTCGCGGCAGAACAGCGCCGCAGCCAACGAGGACGGATTGGACGTCCTCGACGCGGACAGCACTACCTCCTCCCGGTCCTCGGGCGACGGCAAACGCCGTGACAAGCACAGGAGAAAAGGGATACGCAAGGGCGACGTTGCGACAGGTGCAGCAGCTGGCGCAGTGTCGGCCGGCTCCCCCCCGCACGAGCACTCCTCGCCATTGTCCTCCCTTAGTGGGAGCAGCAGCAGGGAGAGTAGCAGCATCAGCAGCAGCAGATCCCTGTCCGACGACGATGAGGAAGAAGACGTGCGCTGCTCCGGGACGGACAAGTACATGTCCCCAGAGCGGCAGCGCGGTGAGCCGCACGGCAAGCCCAGCGATGTCTGGGCGGTTGGCGTCACGCTCGCTGAGTTTGCGCTTGGCTTCTACCCGTACGACCTCGAAGGATGCACCGACGAGTTCGAGCGCGCGGCGAGGATGGCGAAACCCGTCGACATCCTTGCCTACCAGCAGCAGCTGCACTCCGCGACGCACACCAGCACAGCGACCACCACCGCGGAGGGGGGAGGGGCAGTTCTGAGCGTAAACTCGCTGGTGGCTGTGAGTCCGATGGTTGGCGAGAGGAGCACCAGCACGGCGACCAGCAGCAGCAGCGCCGTCGCCAGCGCCGAGGCCTACGGGTACAACCGCTTGGGCCGCCGCCGGCTCGTGCCACTCTCCTCTGTCTTTGCCGATTTTGTTCGTCTGGCAACGCTGCCGGTGGCGTCGCAGCGGCCAACGGCGCAGGAGCTGCTTGAGCACCCCTTCTTCAAGCAGTGGAGCCGGCCCTTCAACTTGAAGGACTACCTTGCCAGCCGCGTCCCGGTGCCCAGCAACGCGTACAAGGAGGAGTACTACAAGCGAAAGCGAGAGAAGGCACAGCTGGCGATGGAGCAGCACGGCAGCGTCTACAGCCTCCCCCAACACTACGCGCAGCCGTCGGGCGAGTCTCCGCTGCTGCGCCGGCAGACATCCTCTCCTTCCGCCATCTCTCCACTAATCAGCCAACCGGAGCATCCCCGATAACGGGCCGGCGAGGGAAGAACAGGAGGTTGGCCCCCCCCCCTTTTCTCCTCCCCTCCCACTCGTTGTGTTGGATAAATTTTTACAGTGTATGTGCAGACACACCAACACTCCTTCCCTCCCCTTTTCTTACTCATCGCTTTGATACGGAGGATAAAAGTACGAAGAAGGCTCTGCCCATGTGCGAGGGGGCACCATAACCACACCCGGGCACGCGTAGCATGAGGCCGTCACCCCATCAGCGGATGTTGCGTTGCCCCCGTCCTTCATGTGTGTCCACACACGAAAACCCCTTTCCCTCCTCCATCCACTGCACTAGAGGCACGCGAGGGCTATACCGCGGCGGCCCCCTCCCCTCTCTCTGGTGAAACGCAAGTTGTCGTCGCTATTCTTTCCCTTCTTTTGTAGTAGTGCTTATCGCCTCTGTTTGGGCTGTCCGTGTTCCCTGTTGATTCCCTTCCTGCCCTCCCCTGCCCTCCTGCAGCACTCCACTCTCCGGCCGGGTCCTCATTCTCCGCCTCCCTCTTCTTCTGGAAACGCATGTTTCGCTTCTCGCGCAGATGGCTCGAGCACCCCGGCATGGGTGTCGGTCGCCCTTACTTTGTGGGTAGCCGAGGCACACAAGGGAGGAACTGGTTCCGCCGCTTCCTCTCTCGTCGCTGGAGGAACTTTGCCAAGCGCGGCGCCTTCCTGAAGTCCGCGACCCTCGCCGGCTATGGGGCGATGGGTGTGGTGGCGTACGCGCTGCTCTGCTGCCTGGTGCACGCGGTGCACCAACCGAGCGTGTACGCCATGTTCCACCAATCCGCCGCTGGGATACAGCAGGATACCCTTCAGCAGTACCGAATCAAGCGCAAGGGAGCGAAGGCAGGGGAGGCGGAGATCCAAGAGGAGGAGAGGGAGAGGATCGCAGCGGAGATGGCGCTGGAGCAGGCCACGGCGAGCACCCACGCACCCTTCAAGCATGTCCTGCAGAAGGACTACACCCTGGCCACCTGGGAGGACATAGAGGAGACTCTCCGAGAGGGCGACATCATTCTCATGCGTGGGGAGGGCTGGCTGAGCTGGGGCATCGTCACGACCCAGTTCGCCTACTCCTTCATGCGACCCCCGGCCCTGTACTACTCGCATGCCGCGGTGGTGGTGAAGCCCGCCGAGTACAAGCGCGAGGACGAGATAGAGGCCGAGCAGCAGCGGCTTGGCCTGGGGAAGCGATGGCTCCCCTTCATGTGGGGAAAGCTGTGGGGTGGGGGTGGAGCGTCCACAAGGAGCGGCACGACGTTGGGGGAAGGTAGGTCCGTGGAGGAGGTGCTGAAGCAGGAGAGTGCACGGCTCAACAGCAAGAAGGTGCGTGTGCGAGGGGCCGTCATCTTGGAGTGCATGGACAATAGCGAGTTTGAAGTCGAGGACGTGCACGGCGACACCAAGTTCTTCGCCGTCCAGCAGGTGGAGGCGGAGAAGCGGCTCACCTCGACCCGTGCCGGCTACTGGGACAAGGACAAGGCGGTGCACGGGTACCAGTACTGCGCGGTGCGCCGGCTCACGGACCAGGAGCGGACGCCAAGGTTCAAGGAAATTATACAGGCCTACGTCGCCAACAACGAGGGCCGCCCCGTGGAGGAGAACCTCTTCTTCCCCCTCGCCTTCTTCTCGCCGCGCTTCTACCTTCGCGTCAACCCGACCAAGGAGCGGCGGGGTGTGGTGAGCTGTGGGGAGATGATCGCGGAGCTGTACGAGGAGCTCGACCTATTTGAGCGGCACTGGCGCTGGGTGCGCCTGACTGACGCCGATGGCCGCTCCCTGTCGCCCGAGGTGGACTACCACCGCAGCCTCGCCTCGCGCGTCCGCATTGCCGTGGCCGGCATCATCGGGCCTGCGCCGCCTTCCCGGACCGAGCTCGAGGCCCAGCGGCAGAGGGACCAGGCCGTCAGGGAGGAGCTGGAGCGGCTGGGACGTCCACCACCCACCGACGGGGATCTGCACCCCACCAACGCCGTCGCCGTCCCGCAGCTGCGGGTCTACAACCGCTTTCACGGGCGGAAAGAGGAGGAGGCCAACCACCCCCTCACGACCCGAGAGCGGCCCGTCGCGCCGGTCTACACCTGCATCGAGAACTACCAAGTCCTGGCCGACGCCAGCCTGCAGGAACGCTCTGTGGAGGGCTGCGAGAGTCTCAGCGCCGAGGCGAGGGCGACGCTATTGAGCGAGATCAATGCCCAACGGCACCGCCGCTCCACCAGCGAGACGGGAGTACCGTCCGTCCGATACGGAGAGGCAGTGGGAGTGGAGGGCGAGGAGGCCGTGAAAGACGAGCTCTCTCCGCACTCTCCGCTCGCTGAGCCACTGCGGGGGCTGCCCTCCGGCATGGTGGTGCGGACCCGCGACGGGGGCACCGCGCAGCTGCAGCACTACTACGCCCACAATCCCATGGAGACGATGCCGTACACGTGGACCCACGCGGAGTCCGAGCGTGTGTTCGACTGGGCGAACGCAAAGCGGCAGTTCTGGGCCTTTGTCCGCATGGACAGCACCCCGGAGGGGCAATGGATGCTGAAGCGAGCGGCGGCGGCAGCAGCAGCAAGTCGGCAGCGGCCCACCAGCTCCACTTCCACCACGGAGTCACCGCTCCAGCCCGACACCATTGTGATGGTCGATGTGCTGGACGCCCTCTACGGCAGCGATGAGAAGGCGCTGGCCAAGGCCAAGGAGGAGAGGGAGGAGCACCCAGGGCCTCGGCTGGGGCCTGAGATTCGCATGCAACGCCCCCGCTCCATTCACTTTGCCAGCTCGCTAGAGGAGGAGGGGCTGTGACCCCCCCCCCCCTCTCCCCATCTCCTTTTGCAAAAAAGAGAGCGGTGCTGTTTTGAAGCTTTTCCTCATTCTGCTCTCGTTTCTCCCTCCACGGACAACATTCTGTCCATGTGCTGGACCCCCCCCCCCCCCCGCCACACCGCTACTCTCTCTCTCTTTCCCTCTCACTCTGCTATCGCGCGTACCGCACGGCAAGGCGGGCTTTCAAAGAACAAAGAGGACAGGGATTCGTCGGTGTGCCTGTGTGTGTGTGTGTGCGTGGGTGGCGGTGGTTTCGCTGGGTCCTCCCCTCCCTCCTCGTCGTTCCTGTGCGTGCTGACGAGGAGATACCTGCCAAGCGACTCCCACCTCTTCCCACCTCTTGTCTCACTTTCCCACTCCCTCCCTTTTGCAAACTAAGTCATCTTCCACACGCACATACGCCCCCCGCACTCTCGCTTCTCGCTTTCTGACTGCTCCTCTAGTACTGGGCTTGCCTTTGACCAGAACCAATAAGGAACCCAACTCTTCTCCATCCTTCCCCCGACAGCAGATCCTCATGTCGACTCAGGCCTATTCCCTCAAGACTCGTCAGCCCATCGCCGACGAGGACGCGCTGCTGACGGAGGAGGACCGCGTGGCCAAGCAGGTGACCGAGAAGGGCGCCGACTGCACCACGCGCCGCCGCGCATGCAAGAACTGCGTCTGCGGCCGGGCCCAACTCGAGGAGATGCTCATCTCGCAGGGGAAGATGGGCCCGGAGGACACGCTGGAGAGCCTTGGCGCTCCCCACCAGGCCCCGTCCGGCGGCTGCGGCAACTGCGCCAAGGGCGATGCCTTCCGC
This sequence comes from Herpetomonas tarakana, assembly GCA_030849825.1. NCBI lineage: Eukaryota > Euglenozoa > Kinetoplastea > Trypanosomatida > Trypanosomatidae > Herpetomonas > Herpetomonas tarakana. The sequence goes on from JASAOB010002863.1 coordinate 98,607, forward strand.
TGCGCCACCTGCCCATTCCGCGGGCAGCCCGCGTTCGACAACACGGAGGACGGTCGCGTCAAACTCACCCTCACGGACGATATTTGAGAGAGTAGGCAGGTATATGAAGAAGAGGAGGGAGGGTGTGTGTCTCAACTCCTCTCCTCTCCTCTCCTTCCCTGTGCTCGGGTTTCCTCTTCTTGGCTCTCCCTTCTATTGTAAACTATATTACTCGCTGGAGATGCGTGTGTGGCACTCCGCCTCACTGCGAATGGGTGTGCGCACACGACTCTCCCCCCCACCCCTCCTTCTTTCCTTCTTTACAGTAATCAGCACAAGACAGAAACAGCAAAGCGACGCCACCCCCCCCCCCCCCACGCTGGTGAGCACAACTCGGAAGGGGAGGGGAAGGGGAGGTGATGGCGCTACAACTCGCAGCTCTCCGTCCACATGTCGGTGCGCCATTCGTGCAACTCCTCCCCTCGCCCTCTCTCTCTTTCTTATTTATCTGCCTCCCTTATCCCCTTTATCACTTCCCTCGATTAGTGTAGTCCAGCACAGTCCGTAGTGGAATAGTCCTCCTCTCGCCTCCCCACTCCCTCTCCCCTCTCACCCCCATCTTCCATTGTGTAGCGGTCCGTCTGGGACGTGTGCTGCGAGAATGATGCGGCTCGCCCTCGTACACCGCGCGCGCAAGGACATGATCGACCTCCTCATGCGCCGTGGTCGCCTCACGGATATCCACATGGTCAACTTCTTCAACACACAGGTGGAGAAGGAGATCTTGCAGAAAGGCATCTCTGTTGCGGAAGCCACCGCCACAGCAGCGGCAGCTGCAGCTGCTACTTCCCCGTCATCCGCACCGGATGCGGCGGCTGCGGCAGAGCACACTGTCGCGGAGCCGTCCGCAACGCTGGAGGAGAAGACGACCGCTTTCCTGTCGATGGACGACGAGGTGAAGAAATTGGCGCAGCAGGAGAAGAGCGTCGTGTTCGACAGCTTTGCGGCGCGGTGCCGTAAGGTGAAGGAGCTCGCTGCGACGGCGGGCCCGCTGTCGTGGATGGCCGACGTCTACGGGAGCACGGAGTGGTCCACCTCCCACCTGAGCCACCGCACCCTCAGGGCCAAGTTCACAGGCGCGGGCAGCGTGCGCCAGGTGACGCTGAGCGGCCACGCGACCGCAGCCGGCGGTGGGCTGCCGGCGGGTCAACTACCGGAGAGCGTGCAGGTGATTGTGCGCGCGCCACCACAACCAAAGAAGGCCGGCAATGACACGGACCTGCCCGCGGCAGAGGTGGCGACGCAAAGCGCGCTGCCCAAGTTCCTTGCCGTCTCCGTGAAGCTGGACCAAGGTGCTGGCAAGGTCCAGGCGAAGCTGGTCAACGAACTCCTGCAGCTGCACTTTGACGGCGCCGTGGGGGAGGTCCAGACGGACAACGTGTACACCAAAGGTGCCAAGGGCGAGGCGCTGCAGACGGTTTACAGGGACCCGGCGCAGATCGCGGCACGGCAGCACGTCCTCACGGCCGCCGCCTACGCTGGCCTGCTCGCGAAGATGGAGGAGGTGGTCGCGCTGCATGTCACGACCACCGGACGGTACGACGGCTTGCTGGTGCGCAACGGCGCCGTGCAGATGCGGCTCTCGCAGCTCAGCTGCTTCCGCTATGGCGTGGAGGTCCTGAGCAGCTTCGTCATTGGCGATGGCGAGCTGGACGACGAGGATGCTGCCTACGCACGCAAAAGGGTCCTGCTTGACTCGTTTGTCGGGACGGAGAGGGACACGGCCACTACCGTGGAAGGCGCGGGGGCCAAGGACAAGGAGGAGGGGCCCAAGGCAACAGCTGCCGCTGCTACCGATGCCGAGAAGCCGGAGGAGGTTCGGCTCAACTACCTTGAGATCATCCGCAACGAGCGGGAGAACCTGTACCAGATCCCGCTGCTCGAGTCTGTCGTGCTGAACATCTACGCAGAGAACGCGCTGATGGACGCGATGGACTGCGCGTGGCACGTTGTGCGTGACTACCCGTTGACGGAGAAGGTCCCCCACAAGTCGCGTGCTGACAAGCTTATTGACTACCCCTACCTGAACAGCATCCTTGACATGCCAAAGTACAGCGTCGCCAGCGCCGATGGCGCGATGGAGCTGCAGTCGCTGGAGTATCTCTCCCCCCTCTTGGGGCGTAGCGCCGGTACCGCGGACGGTGGCAGCGGCCCGCTCGGTATCGTGACCAGCGCGATGAATACACTGCAGGAGTTAGCGGGGCTGACGAGCGCCGGCCGTCTGCGCCTCACCGCACCACACCTCAACCTGCGTGTGGCGGCGCAGACGGTGGAGGAAGACCTGCACTCCCTCCTCGCCTTCGTCGAGAAGGAGCGGGTGAGGAGTAGCCCTGTGGGTGGTGTCACCGCGGGCTCGGCACCACTGTCTGCCACGACGGTCGACCCCGCTTTCGTGTTCTGCGTGTCGAACTACCTGGCAGAGGTCTTCACCAACGTTGCCGTGCTCTACCGCTGCACTGCCGCGCTGTCCGAGGACGAGGAGGGCTTGGGGCATCGGGAGTGGCTCCTGGCGCAGTGCTTCACCGCCGCGTCGAACGCGCGCCGGCACCGGTACCTGTCCGACTACCAGCTCATGCGCGCCGCCGCGAAGGTCGTTGGCGCCGAAGAGAACTACGCGACGCACCCCGTCGAGCTCATGAACGCCACCCCACGCAAGAAGGAGGCCAGCGGGAGCGGTGGTGGTGGCGATGGTAGTAGCGGCGCCGAGGCGGGCACGACGAAGAAGACGGCCTCCCAGACGGCCTAGAACACAGAAACACGCACATGCACATGTGCGTCCAGCATCTTCGTCGAGAAGGAAGGCCCCCCCTCCCCCTCCCCCTCTCCTCCCTTCTCGCACGCATCTCACGACGCGCGGACCTCCATCCCAAACACACCACCGCCGTCGCCGCCGTCCTTCCCTCTCTGCACGCGAATCGGCTGTCATCCTTCCCTACGGCCTTTGTGCCTTCCTTCTCCTTCCTCACCCGCTCCTTGTTCTCTCACGCGCCAGGCGAGGCCCCGTGCTGTCGTCACATCCCCCCCCCCCCCCGTCCTTTGCAGTATTGATAGCCGCGTCCCCCGTCGGAAAGTTGTTAACAGCTCACAATAATCACCAGCTACTCAAATACAGGGATGAAGAATGCACTGACGCCACCACGACCACCAGCCACAGGCGCGAAAGGTGGTGGCAACACGGAGCGCTGCCCTCGACCAGCCAAGTGACCCAGGGCCACGGGCTGTTTGTAACTCACCGCGAAGGGCAGGAGCGGCCACGAAGGGTGTGGATGTGTGTGTGTGTTCGCACTTTAGTACCACCAACCCGTGCTGCCATTCTCCATTCCCCCACTCATGTGGATGGGTTTTGTAGCGGACAATCCTCCTATCCTCTCCCTCCCCATCCCCCTCTCTCTTCTCTCGTTCTCGTGCATACGTTGGCACCGCCCATCATACCAAAGACGAGAGCTCCCACAGAGCGGGTCCATCTCCCCCCCCCCTCTCTAGATAAGGTACGGAGGTTGACGCAGGACTCCACTTTCTCGCAATTAATGTCGAACGACGCCGTCTCTCCTTTTTCCTGCTCGTCGAGCGAGTGTGAGCGGCACAACGCGGCGGTGGAACTGCTGGAGCAGCTGATGGACTGCGCCTCCCTTGTCCCGCAGCATGTGCGGTTCGCTGCTGCCTCGGCGCGTTCCATCCGCACCACCGCGCACGACCAGCATGTCGAGGGCAGCATACCAAGAGAAGCCCAGCAGGAGACATCAGTGCCGCCGCATGCGGACTCCAGCGCAAAGGTGGGTATCCACGAGAGATGTGATGCGTTTGGGGAAGAAAGGGAGAAGGTCTTCCTGCCCTACGTCGCCGCGGCGTGTCGGCGCGCTGCCAGCTCCCTGGCAGACCCCGCCACTACCACCACCATATCGTCGTCGCGGCTGACCGTCGAGGAGCACCGTGAATTGCGCGATGTGTTGTCGGGTTGGGAGGCGCGAGTGGTGTTTGCCGACATCTTTCTTCTCCCTCGCTCCGAGGCGAGCGATAGCGAGGAGGTGCTGCCGCTACTGCTGGCGTCGCCGCCGTTGCCTGACGGCGCTGCTACTGCTGCTGGGACGAGGCCCAACATGCGACACGTGGTGGTCCGGTTGGACTTCCCAGTAGGCTTCAGTATTGTCTCTTGGCGGGAAGTATCCGCCAAGGACGGCACTCCCGGACCGGTGCACGCCAATGCGGGCACTGACGTGGTGAGCGGGGAGGACGTGTTTGAGTCTCTGCTATCGCTGATCATCCATGCAGTCTGAGGAGGCTTCGGACTGGGACAGTGCTTGTGTGCGGTGGTAGGCGTGTACACCCCCATATGCATGCACTTGGGCCACAACGAGAGAAGAGACTCCCATCGCACGGCGTCGTGCCCCCTTGACATACTTCTGCGAGGGGAACAACAACAACTGCAAATCAAACTGTAGGCACGACGAGAACGACTTGGTGTGCGTGCGCGTGCGTGGGCACACGTTTGCCTGAGTGGAGGCAATATATATGCGGAATGCGCTTTATCCTTCCTTCCTTCTCCAATGACTGTAAGGGTGTCACAAGGACAGTGCTTTCCCCCTATTTCCCCCTCCCCTTTCGCTAGCGGAGAGGATCCCCTCCCCCTTTTCCTCAGCCCCTTTTCCAGAAGGAAGCGAGAGAACGCGATCCATCCTTCCGCGGAAGCAGCTAGGCAAGACCGACTGTCCGCCCCGCGTCATCGGAGCAATGCTCGTCGTGCTCCTGTATCTGGCCGTCCTGGCCCTCGCTGCGTTTCTTACTTTTGCCGCCTTTGGCGATGTCAGTCGCACCGCTCCGCCAGCGGAGGGGAGCAGTGATTTCTTCTCCACTCCTCCTCCACCTTCCTCGTCAGCAGCGGCAGCGAGCGGAGAGTCCGTGAGGAAGAAGCTCTTCGCCGCGGACAGCGCCTTTGCGCTGGCCACCCAGCTGCCCCCGCAGCAACAGCGGATGCTGAGCTTCCTCGAGGATCACTGCCCCGCCGTCCCCGTCCGCGCGGCCTCGGCAGCGGTCTTGACGCACCCATCCAAGTTCTACGAAGAGCTCAAGCGACAGATCCGCGCTGCTCAGGAAAGCATATTCTTCTCCGCCCTGTACATTGGCGATGGCCCGCTGTCCACGTCGTTCATCGGCGCGCTCGAGGAGAAGGTCGACGAGGTCGTCGCCAACCACGAAAAGCGGCTGGCAAGCGCCAACGGGGAGGACGTTAGCGTGGTCAAGCCCTTTGAGATTGGCATCCTGCTCGACTACAACCGTATGCACGACCGCAAGAACCTCGTGACGGTGCGCAAGCTGCTCACCACGGCGCACGCGACGGAGTACCGGTACAGCACCAACGACAAGGAGGAAGAGGGGGGAGGCGACGGCGTCTCCACCACGACCCCCGCGCGGGAGAGCACCAGCAGCGGCTCCCCCATCAAGGTGCGGCTGTACCTGTACCAGGGCCCGTGCCGATGGAACCACCTTTTCGAGCCGCTGGGGCGTGCCAAGGAGGTGCTCGGGGTCCAGCACACCAAGATCTTTGTGTTTGACGGGATGCACACCATCCTCACTGGGGCCAACCTCAGCGACGACTACTTCGCCACGCGCATGGACCGGTACGTGGTCTACGAGCGCAACGAACACCTTTCCTTCTTCTTCTTGGAGATGCTCAAGGTGCTCTTCGCCGTGTCGCACCCCGTCGTGTCCCTTGCTGAGTTTGTGGGGCATTTGGGTGGCAGCACCGACGATTTGGCGCTGCAGCCCCGCTCCCCGCTGCTCAGAGTGAAGCACCTCATCCAGCAGCGCCGCGGGGGCGGTGCGAGCAGTGGCCCTGGCGAGAAGCCCGACAAGGGAGGGGACTGGAGGCCATCCCCGTCGTCGCCGGAGCTCTCGCGGCGTCTGACCTCGCAGATGGTGTTTCCCTTCACCCCAAGCGACGGCGGCCGTGTGAGCCACGCCCACGGCTCCCCAACACTGCACAAGGCCAGCGACCTCGTCATTATGCCGAACGCGCTCGGCTTTGACCCGTCGCTGGAGACGGAGGAGTACGAGGCCCACACCCGCGAGCTGTGCATGGGCTTCGCCGCGAGGATGTCGGCGCACTTCCGCACCTTGGCCTTTGATCTTCTCACGGCGAACCAGTCCTGTCTTCTCTCCTCTGAGCAGCAGCAGCAGAGCGGCACCAGTGCGGGGGGCGACGATGGCGGCGCGGGCAACGGGTTCGACTCCCTCATCTTCCCCACGCTGCAGTTCGGCCGCGTCGGCGTCTTTCACGATTCCTTCATTGTGAAAGGCCTCCTGTCCCTCGCCAGCAGCGACGACCACGTCTACCTCACCTCCCCGTACTTGAACGTGTACTCTGACTTCCTCGATGTGCTGGTTGGCAAGGCCAAGGAGGACAGCGAGGCAACCAAGGCCACGTACCCGGTGAGGGCCGGCACAGCCACGAAGAAGCAGGACGACAACGCCTTCTTCTTCGATGTCATCACGGCCTCTGTGAAGACGAATGGGTGGAACGGCCACCGCGGCTTCGCGGGGTACATCCCATTCTTCTACCTCCAACTCGAGCGTGCCTTCTACTTTCTGGCAAAGGCGTACGGCTGCCTCAGCCGCATCCGCATCCACGAGTTCACCGAGAAGGGCCTCACATTCCACTCCAAGGGCCTCTACTTCTGCTCCGCAGACACGGGTAGGGATGCCAGCGGCAGCGGGATGGGGAAGCAGCGAGGGGGCACAGCCTCTGGGGGTGCGGCGCCGTACCTTGTGTCCTACGGCAGCACGAACTACGGCTACCGCAGCGTGCACAAGGACGTGGAGGCGGAGGGCTTCTTCTTCACCTTCAACCAGGCCTTCCGAGAGCAGGCCAGGGAGGAGCTGGCGTACCTGCTGGCGCAGTCGACCACGGTGGCGGAGGAGCAGTTCGTGGGGAAGGAGATGGGTCGCTTCCAGCCCGTCATCTCCCTTGTCGCTCAGATGGGACAGGACTTCCTGTGAGGGAGGGGAGAGGGGCGGGTGGCCGACAATAGAGTCACAACAAGCACAAAGGGCCCTGGTGCGGCTTGCTGTGCCCTGAGCTCTCCCCCACCTCCTTGGGCTTCTCTCTCTCTTGTCCCTCCCTCCCCCTCTACCTCTGTTAGGATCGCGGGAGTGAGTCCTATCCCCCCCCCCACCATTGCGAGCACGTCCCTCTATCGTTCGCTCTCTCATTCTCTCCTCCCCCCATCACTCCATGACCCCCCCCCCCCTTCCTCTTCCTGTTCACAAACCTATCATTCACAACCGCTATCGTCCGTATCCTTCCCCCCTCTCCACCCCCAGCCAACTCTACCGTTCCGCAGCAGCCACCACAAACGCATGAAACGGTGTTCCTCTCTCTCCACACATACACACTTCTTTGCCCTTCTTTTCGCGTAACCACATCCCGTAAAACGCCAAAACGAAAGCGACGGGGAAAAGGGGATGTGAGGGGGTGGAGGATGAGGGGGCGGGTGTCTGTGTGTGTGTGGTAGTGGCCGTAGCAGTGATAGCATCCACACCACCGAAACCAGCCACAACCCATCCCTCCCTCCTCCCTCTTCTCTCTCTGCATACGATCTGGAATGCGTTCTAGTGCACGTGAGCGGAGCGTGCGTGTGTGTGTGTGGGGGGGGGTAGCATGTGTGACCGTTGTGACCGTTGTGTCCGCAGGGGAAGCGAGAGGGGCAGTAAGGAGGTCATTGCCCTCCTGCCGTGCGATCACCACACGTACACTTTACTCTCTCTCCCTCGCCTCACTCTTTCCTTTAGTAGAAACGTAAGGGCTCTCTGACTTCTAGTCGCCTATTGTATCGCATCCTGCGCATTCGTCTGCGCCACTTCACAGCCCCCTCCCCCCCCCCCTCCTTTGTGCCTCCTTCCCCTATCGCTCGTGAACACTGCCAACACAGAGAAGACGTGGCGGCGACATGTCCGGCGAGCTCCCCTCTGGTGGTGGTGGGACCCATGCTGTGTTCCCCGGCCGAGGAGGGATGGGCAACGGCAACGGCACCCATGCCCTTCCCCAGAATCAACAGCAGCAGCACCAGGGGTTCCATCTGCGCGGGATGCCCTCCCGCGCGGGCGGCGGATCGGTGGACCCGGCCCTATCGATCATGTACAAGCACACAGCGCTGTTCCCAGAGGTGCCCAAGAAGATCGTCACGGAGGACCACTCCCTCACCGAGGTGTTCCGCCAGTCCGCGTCCTTTCAGAAAATCGTGTGCTACCTGCAGGCCTGCTCCGAGTCCATCTTCTCCACCGCGTTCTCACTGAAGAAGCGCGCGTCTGTGGTGGCTGCCCTGGCGGCAAAGCACGGGGCCCTCACCGCTGAGCAGGACGAGGACGGGCAGTCGGACCGCGGTGCGGGGGACACATCCGCGGCAACGGCGGTGCTGACGGTGGAGGGCGAGCCGGCCGCCTTCTCCCCGCCCGTCACATTCTTCCTCACGGAGTTCTTTCCTTACCTCAACGGGCTCGTCGACGACATCCCGCTCGAGGATGTGGCGCAGCAGCGCTTTGGCAACCGCGCGAAGCGCGAGTTCCACCGGCAAATGGAGGCCGTCGTGGAGGGCTGGACCCGCCGCCTGGTCGACACGCTGCCAGCGCACCAGGGGCGTGACATCGCCGCGTACTCCTACGAGCCGAGCATGAACAGCTACACACTCCACCCGCCACGTGCGCAGAACAGCGGGGGCCCGCCAGCGGTGCGCTCGGAAGCGGAGAAGCAGAGGCTGGCGGTGGAGCTGGCTGCGTACGTGAAGGACTCGTTCGGCAACGCCACCCGGCTCGACTTCGGAACGGGGCACGAGCTCCACTTCTTTATCGTGCTCATGATCTGCCTGGAGGAGATGGGGGACCGCGGAGGCACCCTCCTCACTGACCCTGCGGAGCGGGATAAGAACGTGTTTGTGCCCCTCCCCATCCCCCGCCCCGACCCGGTGCCGATGGCGGCCACCGCACGCACCAGGGAGCTGCGCCGTCAGATGGTCTTCTACGTCTTTCAGGAGTACCTGAACTTTGTGCGCCGGTTGCAGCATCACTACGGCCTCGAGCCGGCCGGGTCGCACGGTGTGTGGGGCCTCGATGACTACCACCACATCCCTTACATTTTCGGGGCCGCCCAGCTCATCGGAATGGAGCGGCCGCACGCGGCGGGGGCAGCGACGACGACCACCGCCATCCCTGCCGCCCCCAGCAGCAGCGGCGGCGGCCAGACTAGTACCCATGCCCCCACGGCCACTGGACAGGGTGACGTCGTTCTGCCCAAGTACGTGTGCGACAAGGCAAAGGTGAAGGCGCTCTGCGACGAGTACATGTACTTTCAAATGATCCAGTGGATCCTGGAGAACAAGAGCGGACCGTTTCACGAACACAGCAACACACTGTACAACATCTCCGCCGTCGAGCTGTGGTTCAAGACGTACAGCGGGATGACGAAGATGTACGCGGCCGAGGTGCTGTCCAAGTTCAACGTGGTTCAGCACCTCCTTTTCGGCCGGCACCTGCCCTGGAACACGCGTAGCCTCGACATGCAGCCCGAGGACGTTGCCCCAGCCAAGGTGGCGAAAGGGGAGGGGCAGAAGGCAACGCTAGAGGCCGAGCACTTTCTATAGAGACAAGATGACGAAGAGGGGAGAGGGGAGGGAATGGAAGTGAAGGAGAACACTCATGGACATGCAGAGCGTGGGGGTGGAGTGTGGGGGCGGGGAGATTTTTGGGTGTTCCTCACGATGTCTCCGTGTACGGTATGGGGATGGGAGTGACCCCCTCCCTCCTCCCTCTCTATCCTCAGATGCCCTTCTCTTCCTTCCCCTTCCGGAGTCCTTCCGACCCTGCGGCCAGCTGACGCCTGCTACTATTATTATTATTGGGTGGGATATGCCCCCTCCCCCACCCCCACCCCTCCTTCTGTTTCCAACTACATGAGCAACTCCACACACAGACACAGACACAGACACAGAAACATATTATCATATGAGAGAAAGGAGGACCACCAACAGCAGCAGCGGCATGTCCTTCCATGTGTTGAGGGAGGTGTCTAGTGGGAAGGGAGAGGGGAACCCAACTTCTGCACCGCACACACGTACGTGCCCACACACCGCCCATGGGCATACCCCCCTCCATCTTCCGGAGGACTCCTGTGACAAGTAGAGGAATAAACACGTCGTACCGATTCACTCTTCTTCTCTCCTTCTCTTATCCTTCGGATGACGGAGGACGTCGTTGCGAGGGATGCGGTGGCCCGTAGCCACCCGCCACCCTCCCCCGCCCCTGTCGCGCGCTTGTGCGACCCCGTCTCCTCCCTGCCCATCGTGTCGCTCGACGCACTGCACAGTGTGCTCTCCGTGAAGGGCCCTCGCGAGGGGGAGCGCCCGCTGCCGCTGCCACCGTTGCAGCCGCTGGACTTGGGCCACGGCGGATTCGGCCTTCCGTGCGGAGGGGCGGCGATAGGGAACCGCTTGTCCTTCCTGTCCCTCGCCAGCGAGGGGGACAGAACGCTGGATGGCAACGCCCACAGCGACTACGGAGAGCAGCGCGAGGCAGAGCCTGTGCCCGTTATCCTGTACGCAGCCGCCATTACACGACACGCGACGATGACCTCGCATTCGAGCGAGCAGGGAAAGAGTCGGGGCATCTCTGGCGTGAGCTGGGACGGCGGGAAGGAGGGGGGCGTCAATGGTGCGCCGGCACAGCTTCTGCTCTCCCGCACGCACTTGTATGTCATGTCCCCACCGCACGATGCACCACCGCCGGCGTTGATGTCGTCTTCGGCTCCTTCTCCTGCTGCTCTTCTTCGCTCGCTGGCAATCCCGCTCTCCTCTGTTGTGAAGCTAACGCGTGTGGTTTACGAGGACAGCGACGACGAGGGCACGCCAAGGGTGGCATCAGCTGGCGCATCCAGCCTTGACAGAGCCACCACTTGTTCCTCCACGCTGCACACAGTCTGGGTACGGCTTCCCACAGAAGACCATAACGAGAACAACAACAGAAACAGCAGCAGCATCCTCGCCAAGCGCAGAGCGGGTCCTGCACAGACAGCGCAGGGGACAGAGAGTGCCGACGAGTCGGCAGAGTCCGCGCTGGGCTACCTCTCCTTCACCATCCAACGAGGGATCGACGGCGATGGGAAGGAGGAAGAAGAAGAGAGGGGCAGCGCAGCCACGACTGGCGTCTTCGCCAGGCTGCTGACCACGCTCGTGTTCCTGCCCGAGCTCAAGGTGGCGGGCACCACCCCACTGCCCCTTGCCATCTCTCCTCTCCTCCTTGCGTCGTCGTCGAGCGCTCCCCCCAACAAGGGCGGCGGCCCTCGCGACCAGTGGCGCTCTGTTGCCCAGGCGACGAGGGCGAAGCAGCAATCCCTGGCGACAGCGTTGGCGAGTTGCATGGCCATGTTCACGGAGACCACCACCATCGTCGTTCCGGCAAGGAAGGCGCTCGCGTCGACATCGCCGCCGCCAACACAAGAAGGACGTGTGGAGACGTCACGGGCCCGCAGCAGTAGAGGAGGAGGAGGATCCTTGGAGCTGCACGAGAGGCCTGGGCAGCAACCTGTTCTGACGACCGACACAACGAATGTCTCGGCAGTGCACCGGCACTCGCGCGACCTCAACGCCCCCGCCGCCGCCAATGGGAGCCACCCCGAGCACCACCTGACCCCGTTGCAGGCCATCCCGCCGCTGCCGTGTGTGGCGCGGGGGGACGCGGTGACCGCGGCCAGGCTATCCCGCACATACCGCCGTGCCTCCTTTCCCTTTCTATCCTCTCCACCACAGCAGTGCGGCTCCACGGCGGTGAGCCGGCGACGAGTACTGCCCTCCCCCACACGGCGAAGGCCGATAGCGCGACGAGCAGACGCATTGCCGGACGCGCAGACTTCCTCCGAGAGTAGCACGGTGCGCGCACTGTTGTCGCAGCTCACGACCGATCGTGATGCGAGCAGAAGGGGCTTCACCGCTGGTCCTGCCACCACTGTGGCATCATTGCGAGCCGACGTGGCAGCGGACTGGCGGAAGCCCTCCCGTGCCGCTCAGGAAGCGACCCCACCAAGGGACACGCGTGGGAGGGGCGGTGACGGCAGGGACAGCGCTGTCAACTCCCCCGCTACTTCTCGTCCTTCCCTCATCCGATCCATACGCAAGGTGCCCGAGTGAGCGAGTGAGGATGGCATTTGCTGCAAAAAAGAAAGAAAAAGAGAGAGAGAGATGGGCGTGCGTGGGGCTTCTTTCGCTTACCTTTCCTGCAAGCAGCGGTGGACAATATCAATCTATTCGCTGGAGCGGAAGGAGAGGAGATAGTGTAGAACGCCACCACCACCACCACCACCACCACCACTTCTGATATCCCCCCAGCCATGATCAGCCGCACAATAGCAAGAGAGAAAGAGTGAGGCTGATGAGCGGCCTTTAGGCGTCCTCTCCGCTATCTGTGGGCCTTCCGCTATGTCTACTGATGGCTGTCTGTCTTCGTGTGTCTGTGCGCGCATTCTGATGGCTCCCCCCCTCCCTCCCCGTTTTCGCTTCATCCCACCGCACGATGGCACACACCGCATAGTGGACAGACATCTGCACACCGACACTTCCCCCCGCAACACACACACACACACAGAGCTACAGACACTGTACACCGAGGCACACGGACAACGCACGAGGAGGGTGCGCAGCCGGACGGACGGAGCGTTGGCGCACAGACCTTACATGAGCTTACCCCGACACCCGCAAAGGCGACAGGAGCAGAGCTCACCACCACCACAGAGGAGGGAGGGAGGGATTGACGAGTCCCAATGCCACTGATGTTCTTCCCTCGCGAGCGGGACCCCCGCAGTGGTGAGGCCCGCTTCCACGACGACGAGTGCCGGTCCCCTCTGCCCTCCTCCGCAGCGCTGGCATTCCCGTCATCCCTGTACCTGCGCAACCGAGTGTTCCATGCATCTGTGTATCAGCTGGCCCCCCTCGAACCGGCGTGGGTCGACCTTGTTGTCGAGGAGCTGGCAAAGCAGAATGCGTGCCACAACCCGAGAGGGGAGGGATGGCAACTACGACGGCGACGGCGACGGCGAGGGGCGGGTGGAGAGGGGGAGAAGGGCTTCGTGGCGCCGGAGGCGGACTTCCAACCGACGAAGACAGAGGCGGTGCGAGCGCCAGCACGTTGCCCGTGTTGGGGGGAGGCGACGACGATGCCTGCCCCTTGGCAAGTGGAACGCCTGCCCACAACAGCGACGAAGGACTCCCTCTGTGGTGCGATGTCGGGCAGCTTCTTCCTTCCCTGCGCCACGCCGGATGCCGTGCTCGCGCTTCGTCTGTTCCTCTCCCTGCACCCCTCGCCGTATCACCCGTACATCCGACGCGGTGCGGCGGGCGGCTCCTACGTGTGTGCCGCGTGCCCCTCTGCAGCAGCCCCCTCTCTTCCCTTGGCGCGTCCCGCTGGCAACACGGGAGGCAGGGCGGCGATGGGGCGGTGTGGGGTGTACCAGCGGACACACCGTCGCAATGGTGCGTTGGCCTCAGCCACGGAGAGGGACGCGCGACAGCAGTGGATGTCGATGCTCCAGAGGCACAGACAGAGCTGCCGGAGCTTTGTGCATCGCTTCAGTGAGAGCGAAGGGTGGTGGGGCGAGGTGGGTGGGCTGACCGGGCAGACACGCGACTCCATGACCACTTCCCCCTCCACCCTATCTCTGCGTGCGCGGCAGCGCCTGGCTGCGGAGACGAAGGCCTACTACAGGGACACCCTCTTCCTTTCCTCTGGCGGGAGTGCCTCGGAGGCTGCCGCGTTTCAACTCGCCGCGAGGTCGTACAGTGGTGGTGGCATCCTTGGCGGCGGGGAGGAGCGGAGGTGGTCCATGTACTGGTGGCACCGGTCGCGTGAGGCATCGACCCTCTCCCACGAAGAGGAGGGAGAGGGTCGATGCCGTGGCAGGGCGACGGCGGTGGAGGACGCTGTCGGTGTCGTCATGCGCTGGTCCGTCGCCCCTCGCAGCCTCTTCGTGTTCATGGCGCGTCCACCACCACGGTGGTGGCGGCAGCAGCGGGACAGGGACGCGTTGCGAGGGGCATCTTCGACCACGAGGCGTCGCTCACTGCTCGCACCACCCCCGCCCGTGACGGGGGAAGTGCAGGGGGGCCATCGTCCTCCCTTGCCCTCCCTTGCCTTCCCCGAAGCCCGCCCGTTTGGTGCTGCCCTGGCGTATCCGGAGGCTCTTGTGCCGGCGGAACCGCGACGCTCGTCACGCCTTTGTGGACGGGCAGAGGTGGCTGTTGTGGTGGAGCAGCAGCAGCCCATGCTGCTCAAGCGAAAGCGCATGATGAGCGGCACGGGGATCTCCGATGGTGCTCTACAAGAGGCAGAGGAGATGGAGGAAGCGGAGCCAGAGGCACAGCGACTGACACCGCCCACCACCTCACCGACTCGCGAGGGGCCCCCCGTCCGCCAGCTTCTCCCTTCCATGAGCGAGGTGGTACTTGGTGAGGAGGGACAGGAGCGGGCGGAGACCCGCAAGCGGCTGCGATCGCCGTCGGGGGAGGGCAGACGCAGTGAGAGCAAGTGGCCCAGACTCGACGGACGAGAGAAAGGGAATGGCGGCGTGGCGCCACCAGCGCTTCCGAAGCGCGACTCTGACGAGTTGACGGAGCATCAGCGTTTTCTCCTCTCTGCGTGGGGCGGGGCCGCTCTCTGGGAGGGCGATGATGGTCCCGCGGCTGCCGGGCTGCTGGCGTTTGTCCTGTGGCCCAGGCTCTTCCCATGCCCGGGCCTCCCGTATCGCCCCGATCCACGTCTCCCCCACCGACAAAAGGTGCGACACGAACGCCATGCGAAGTGGAGGGACAGCTGCATGGCAACTTTGCTGTCTGCCGACAGTGGACGAGGCAGCGGCGCTGGTGCTACCGATGCGGTGCCCATCTGCTTGCTGGCTCCGGATGCGCCGCCCATGGCGAGGGAGTCCCCACCCAACCGCGGCTCACTTCTCCCCAGCGTCGCGGCCCTCTTCTGCTATCGCGTTCACGCTTTCGGCTCCTCCCGTAGCGACACCGCACGCAGCGGCGGCAGCAGCGGCAACGAGGACAACCCGATTGTACTGGCGACATTGCGGAACTTTGCGGCTCGTTGGCTGTCGCAGCGGGAGGACTCGAGGCTCTGGCTGGCGCGAATGTCCCTTGCGCGCAGACGGCGACGGGAGGCTTCTTCTCGTGACGGGTCCGTGTCGTCAGACCGACCTGGGGGAAGGGATGAAGAGAAGGAAGAGCTCGACGCTGCGAAGGCTGCCGCTCTGGGTCATCGCTTGCTCGAGCGCCGGATGCAGTGCGAGGCCCATGTGCGGCGGCGGCGACACCAACAGCACTGCCTGCGCAACCTCCTCCCCCTTCCCCTTCCCATGAGGAGCGCTGGTGCCGTGACAGACGCGCGTCTTGCAGCCCTGATGATGCAGCGACCAGGCTGCGCCGCTTCTGACGCGGTGGTGGCTGCTGGAGTGCACTCGGCAGCGGTGTGTCAGCACCTCCTCGACGAGGACGCAGAGAGGGCAGGGGAAGGAGACGAGGAGGAGCGGGGAGCGGTGGCACAGCATGATTTCTTCTTCTTCAAGGCCTGCGCCTGCGTGCAGTCGCAATGGGAAGTGGCCACGCGGCGGCTTCTGCGCGCGGCCAGCGAGAGCGTCGCAGTACTCTCCACAAGGCCCGATGCGGAGGAGTGCCTGCGGCGGCTTGTCGCTGATGGCGAGAGACGAGAGGGGATTCTCATCTTTCACACCTGGTACTACGATCTGGTGGACGCCAACGCAGAGGCAAGGGACGGCCACGGCAGCACCGACGAGGAGGGATGGAGGCCGTCGGAATGTGCAAAGGCATCTAACGAGGAGCTGTGGTGTGTAGCGAGCGACGACACGACTTTCCACCTCCCCTCGTCGGTGGTCGCCAGCACGGAGCGCATGCTCCACGGCTCCGCCCTCTCTTCTCCTCCTTCCGACATCGCGACCACGGCGGCGGGTGCGTGCTGTGCGCTGCGCGTGCTTGCCGCTGACGTGCTCGCCGATCCGTTTCACGTGCTGCGCCGACGCAAAACCAGCAGAGAAGTCCTCCCCTTCTCTCAACGGTATGACAGCAGCGTTGCGGCGCTGCTAGCAGCAACCGAGCGAGCGGCCGCAGAGGCAGCGGTGGCCAACGTGATGGCGCTGCGGCAGCGTTGCCGCCGTCACCCTCTCGCGCGGCCACAGCGAGGCTCTCACAGCGCTCCCTCCTTTCTTCCTCCGTGTCAGCAGTCTCGTGAGTGGGGATCGGCGCGGCGGCGCTCACCCGCCATAACCCACGAGCGGGATCTGGAGCGGGTGCTGAGCGCGCTGCCGTCCCCTTACGGAGGTGGTGGCGGCGCCGGTAGGGCGGGTGGCGTGAACCACGCCATCACGACATACGCCGCCTATGTGTGT
>JASAOB010002864.1:0-115621 GCA_030849825.1 Herpetomonas tarakana
CCGTGGCCCGGGCCTCACGAGCGCGCAGCAGGCCGAGTTCGCTGGTTTTTAGTGGCTGCCTCCTTGTGGAGCTATTGTCTCGTTCACCGTATCGTGTAAGGCGAAGCTAAGACCGCCCATGGCGGACGACTGAGCTCTCCTCCCCATCACACAGCGGATGGTATGTGACTGCCTTCTTATCTCCCTCTCCATCTTCATTTCATGTGGTCTTTCTGGTCTATGTTGTGGCGGGGCGAGCGGTGAGTTCCCTCCCTCCTCCCCCCGTTCCTCTTTCCCACCTTCGTCTCCTCCTCTCCTCCGTGTCGGATCTCGAGCAGTCCTCTCTCGCAATGTCTCCGGTGTCCTCGTACACAGTTTATCTCCTGCATTTTCCTCTCCCCCGTTTCGTCCTTTACTAGTTTCCTCCCTATTGAAATATGCCATGTATAGAACCCATTGGAGCCCCCCTTCCCTCTTCCCCCCCCCCCCCCCCGCCGCGTAGGCTTTCTTTGCGTTTGCGTGTCTTTCACTTCTCTCTCCCGCCCTTTTCTCCACTCACAACGGTGGTGGATGGTGCTTCGCTGACCATGATGTACCCCGTTTAACAGCCCCTCTTCCCCCCCTCCCCCCCCCCCCACACCCCACCGCTTTCCTCCTTGCTCCTCTCGGTTAATCTTCGACCTCCTTGTGTACATGCCGCAATTCTCCTCATCCCCTTGTCGTTAGTCTCCCACGATCGCCGCTGGAGGTCAATTGGAATAAGAAAAGTGAGAAGTAGCCTGCCGTAGTCTTCTTGTGTTGGGCTTGTCCCTCTCGCCTGACTCACAGTGAGGAGGTGTAAAGGGACGCGTCGCGGAGAGGAAGATCAGAGAAGCGAGCGCTGAGGCGATGACTGCGGCCAGTAGACGCTGTCCAATGCCCATACGCCAGGGGGCTTCGCTGTGAAGGATGTGTAAGGTCCACTTCCCCTTCCCCCCCTCCCCCCGATGATGATTGCTCCCGCGTTCAGCGAGGGGAGCCCCTTCTTCATCTACTTCTTCCGTTCATCTTCGCCTCCTGTTTGCTCTCTAGCATTCTACTTCTCGCGTCTCCTTTTAAACTGAACCGTAGGGAACATCAACATCTCACAAGTCGATTGGTTGTCTGTTCTCTCTCTCGTCTTGTCGTGTTCCTCCCTCTCTTCTTCCGCTCCACCACTACCAACGCCACAGTTTTGCTCGCTCTCTCGCGGACACAGTCGTTCTCTTTCCTCACCGACAGAGAAGAGTATTCCATACACACTGCCGCTTCCTGATAAAACCATGTCCACAAAGCGTCAGCTGCTCAAGATTATTGTCCTTGGGGACAGCGGTGTTGGCAAGACTTCGCTCATGCACCAGTACGTCAGCCACAAGTTCGACAGCCGGTACAAGGCCACCATTGGCGCAGATTTCCTGGCCAAGGACATTGAGATCAACGGACAGGTCGTGACGTTGCAGATTTGGGACACGGCGGGGCAGGAGCGCTTTCAGTCCCTCGGCTCCGCCTTCTACCGTGGCGCTGACGCCTGCATTCTCGTCTTCGATGTCACCCAGCAGGAGAGCTTTGCACATGTTGGGTCGTGGCTAGAGGAGTTCAGCATCCAGGCTGGAAAGCGGGATAGCGTGCTCATCGGCAATAAAACGGACTTGGAGGACAAGCGACAGGTGCCCAGCAAGACGGCCCAGGCGTGGTGCAGCCGGCAGAACGCGAACAGCAGCGACGGCGCCGGTGCCGCTGGCAACTGGGAGATGAAGTACTTTGAGGCGTCAGCGAAGGAGAACATCGGCGTGGAGGAAGCTTTCACCGCAATCGCCACCGCCGTCCTCTCGCGGAAGGCGGCCACCCCGGAACCTGTCGCACCTCCACAGACGGTGAACCTCGACCGCCCTGCAAGCAGCAACAGTGCGCAAGCCGACAACAAGTCCAGCTGTGCGTGTTAGGCCACCGAGCGCCCTTCCCCTCTTCCTCCCTTGCCATATTGACCCCACTGTGCGACATGTCTGCTTCAGACGTTCTTCTGTTTCATTGCCTTCCCTTTCCCCCCCCCCCCCCATCCCCCCCCAGAAGCAAGGCCGTCCATCCTTCCCATCACTATGCGTCCCACACGCCACTCTCTCTCTCTCTCTTTTGCTCTCCTATCCTTCTGTTTATGCTTCGACTGCCCACCGCTTCTCTGCTCCTCTGCGAACCAACACCACTTGTGAGAGGCCAGCCAACACTTTGTCGCCTCCCGATCACCTCTCTCCCTCTGTACTTGCTACGGATATGCCCAAGTCATCGCGCATTCATCGTTGGCAACCCCACGCGCGAGCCGACAACAGGAAAGCACGGCACGTGTGTGGTGTGGAAGGTCGAGGTGTTCTCCCTGGCTGGTGAGTCGTTCGAGGCCAGTTGCCCCCCTGCCCTTCCAGTCGATACCTCCAGTCCTTGCAGGAAAGAGCGCTAGGCAAGTCCAGTGAAGCTCTCCCACTTCTCTCTCTCTCTCCTCTTCCCCTCCCCTTCGTACTTTCTTCATAGCAACTTCCCCCCTTCTAGTGAGAGAGCTACCAGAGGTCACTCTTTGCGGTGATGCTGTCCTTTACCGACTTTCTTGTGGTGACCGCCTTGTGGTGCGCTGTGGGCTTCTTCCTCCTTTCTGTCTTTCTCTGGGGGCTGGGCTACCGCTTTCGCCAGGAGCAGAATGCCTACTTGTACTACCCCGACGAACCCTCAGATAGCAGGACGGTGTGCCAAATGCCGGAGAGCGACGACTTCCCCAACTCGGAGAACGTGGCCATCGAGACTTGTGATGGCGTGACGCTGCGGGGCTTCCTGATGTGGCCAGGCGCCGCACCGTCTCCACACAGCTCCTTGGCGACGCTACAGTCCGCGAAGTTAGGCAGCCCGACCGCTGTCGGCGGCTCTGCAGCAGCAGCAGCAGCAGCAGCGGGGCCGCTGCGGAGACCAGGCCAAAGCAGCGGCAGCAGCGATAATGGCCTTCGGGGAAGGGAGGGCGGTGGTGGTGGTGGTCCGCCGTCCCTCAACGCACCTCCGTCCTTCGTCCTCATCTACTTCCACGGTAACGCGGGCAACGTGGGCCATCGTGTGCCCATCGCGGCGGCTTTTGCGGAGCGCCTGCACTGTGCCGTTCTCATGGTGGACTACCGCGGCTACGGCCTCAGCGACAACGCCGAGGTCAACCAGGAGGGACTAGAGAAGGACTCACAGGCGTGCCTGGACTTTATCCTGCAGGATCGGCGGCTGCCACACGAGCACATTTACGTGATGGGCACAAGCCTTGGCGGGGCGGTGGCCATCCAACTCGCCTCGAAGCCGCGGAACATTCGCCACATCGCTGCCGTCATTGTGGAGAACACCTTCACCTCTATTAGTGACATGACATCCGTCGTTGGCGCACAGGTGATCAATCACACCGCGCCGTGCCCGTCGGCGATGCTGTGCATTTTTGTGTACTACATCGTCCCCCTCGTGCTGCGGGTTCACTGGTGCAGCGTGCGGACGGTGGCATCCGTGACGGTGCCGATGCTGTTCCTCTCCGGCAAGAAGGACGAGCTCGTGCCTCCTGTGCAGATGAAGCAGCTGTACTCCGTCGCCTGCAAGTCGGAGTCGAAGAAGATGCGCAGGTTTGTGGAGATGGCCGACGGCATGCACAATAACATGCCGCTGATGCCGGGATACTTTGAGGCCATTCAACTGTTCATTGCGGAAGTCGAGCAGGAGCGCTCTGTCGACGTCGTCTGATTTGAAGTAAATCATCTTTCTTTTTTGTGTTTTTGCTCTTTCGGTCCTCCTCTTGTCGGTTTCGTGTGCCACTGGCACGAACGCTGTTTCCTGCATTGCTCCTGCCACACACATATGTCGCTTGCTTGGGGTGTTTATTGCATCATCACCATTTCACTTCTCCTCCTCCCCCTCACCTCTGTTCTTTTTGTTCGAGCTGGGACGCTGACAGGCGCTCGCCCATCACGTTAAACGGACGATAAAACACATGCACACTAAGAAGAGGAACAACGGCAGCAGTACCAGACATACACACACACACACACACATACACCGGACGCTCTTGCAGAGCCGTGAAGCGCTCCACCGTGAGATGTCTGTCTGGCAGCCGCCTCCTTCACTCTCCCTGTCTTCTCTCTTGTCTTCTTCTCTTCTTCGCTTCCCAACGTGTTCTCTGTCCCCTCCTCCGCGCTCTCCCAGTGTGAAACTGCTAGTAGTTCCATCTACTCCTTTTTGCTTGTGGCACGACCGCTTGTTCCTTCGCTGCGTTGGGAAACAACATGCCACCGTCGACTTCGTCTGATGCAAACCGATGGGAGAACATGAAAGGGGTGAAGCTGCATCCCGCCACGATCAGCTTCCTCACGGAGCAGCTCAAGTTCACCACCATGGCCCCTGTGCAGGCCCGCACCGTGCCTCTGCTCCTGTCAAACTACGACTGCGTCGTGGAGGCCGTGACGGGCAGCGGCAAGACCCTGGCATATCTGGTGCCGTGCCTTGAGATGCTGCTTCGCCCACGCGCGATGGAGGCGTGTAGTACGTACAAGAACGCGATCATTGCAGTTATCGTGCTCCCCTCACGTGAGCTCGCGCAGCAGGTGTTCCAGGTGGCGAAGCGCATGCTGCACTTTGTCTGCAAGGAGTACAAGCCGCCCAGTGACGCGGTGGAGGGGAAGGGAAAGGGCAAAGGACCGTCGTCGACCGCCATCCAGGCGATGCCCAACTTCTCCTATCAGTGCTACATTGGCGGGCGGGACATCAAGATTGACGTAGACGACTTCACGAAGCACGGGGGCAACGTCATGATAGGCACCCCTGGCAGATTGTATGAACTACTCGTGTCGTCGAAGCACTCCAGCATGTTCAACCTCAGCAACTTTGAGCTTCTCATTCTTGACGAGGCGGACAAGCTGCTCGAGTTTGGGTTCAAGACGAAGCTGGACGCGATGCTGAAACGGCTGCCGAAGCAGCGGCGCACAGGGCTCTTTAGCGCGACGCAGACGAAGGAGCTGACGGAGATCGCGCGGGCCGGGATGCGCAACCCAGTCTCCGTGACGGTGCGCATCAACTCGCTCAACTCCGCCTCGACGGACACCGCCAAGCCGCAGATCCCAGAACTGCTGACCAACTACTACGTCTTCGCCAAGCCTTCGGGGAAGCTGGACCGCCTGCTGGAGTTCTTGGCCGAGCACAAGGAGGACAAGATCATCGTCTACGTGATGACCTGCGCCAGCGTCGACTGGCTGTACGAGGCACTGACCGCGGTACTGCTCAAGGACGATGCGGAGAACGTGTTCGCTCTCCACGGGCAGATGAAGCTGGAGAAGCGCCAGAGGGTTCACAAGCAGGTTACCAAGCGACACAGGTGCGTGCTGGTCGCCACGGACGTAGCCGCCCGAGGCCTGGACATTCCCGAGGTCGGCGTGATTGTGCAGTACGATGCGCCAGTTGACCCCCGCACGTTCATTCACCGTATCGGTCGCACCGCCCGCATGGGGCGGCAGGGCAAGAGTGTTGTCTTTCTCATGCCTCAGGAGCTCGAGTATGTGGCTTTCATGGAGCTACAGAACGTCTCCCTACAGCCGTGGGATGTCAGCCGCGACACGTTGGTGCAAGCGAGGGACGATGTGGACGATCTGAACCAGAAGCGGACCCTGCTGAGCTCCCAGCTGCCTGACAAACGCAAGCAGATCCACCAGTCGCACCGCGCGAAGCAGCTCACCCGAAAAGAAAGGCGCGAGAAGCTGCGCGAGGAGCGGGAGGCCCGCCTGTCTGGCAGCAGCACGCGGCTGGCGAACCGCAAGGTGGTGCAAGGCGACCTCTGCGAGAGCCCCGCCGTCCTCGCCCTGCGGCGCGAGGAAACCACGAACGAGAAGCTGCTCAGCCTCGCCGCACGTGCCTTTGTCTCGTTCATCCGCGCCTACAAGGAGCACGAGTGCCGCTACATCTTCCGCCTCCAGCTGATTGACTTGACCGACCTGACGCACGGCTTTGGGCTCTTCAAGGTGCCGAACTGCGGTGAAATCAAGCACATGAGTATCCTCAAGGTGCCTCTGCAGGACGAGTTCGCCCCGTTCATGGAGGAGATGAAGAGGAACGTCAAGGAGAAGCGCCGCCGCGAGGACGAGGAGCGGGAGCGGCTGGCCGAGGAAGGCCACGACAGCAACGAGGAGGACACCGGCGCGAGCGATCACAAGCGCCACCGCGTCGAGCGCAATGAGAAGCTCGAGGCGCTGAAGCTGCTCAAGATGTCCAAGTCGGAGCGCAGCCGCGCCTGGAAGCAGGCGGAGATTGACGAACTCCTCAAGGACAGCTACTACGTCAAGAAGGAGAAGCGTGGGCGGGTGAATAACCGCGTAGTGGACGAGAAGATGGGCCTGGATGCGATTGAGAACTCCTTCCTCAGCTCCCGCGAGCGCGAAGAGGCGAAAAAGCTGCGGAACAAGGGCAAGTAGCAAGCGTGTGCGTCGGTAGGTGGTGCGGGCACCCGCTTCTGTGCATGTGTGTGTGTGTGTGTGTGTGTGTGTGCAAGAAGGTGCCTACCGCCGTGAGCACTCTGCTCCTGCCGGAGAGCTACCATACTTTTGCTTTATCAACGCGTAACCACGATTAACAAGTTTTTGAGAGGTGCGTCCACCAGCATGATGCCCGCCCTCCCCCCCTTCCTTCATTCCTTCTCCAAAAGATCAATACCACAATGAGGAGAGATGAAGACGTGACATGTAGGCGAGGAGGCATTTCCCCTCACCCCCTCCCGATGCGCTTTGGGGGGAACACACGCTTTCAGTGCCGTGCTCCTCTGTGCTCTCACAGCCTACTCGTCTTCCCCCTTTCCCCTTTGGTCTCTCCCCCCCATTTTCTCTTCTGCTATCTTCCTTCTACTTTCCCCCGCTCCTCTCTCTTTGTGTTCCCCGCTCATGGCCAGTGTGCATCCCTTTTCCCCCCACCCCAGTTCGCAGCAGAGCCTGTGGCTGCGTAGAGATGTTCAAAGATTACTATGAGGTGCTTGATGTGGCGCCAAACGCCACGGCAGAGCAGATTCGCGCGTCCTTCAAGCAGCTGGCCCTCCAGTCCCACCCCGACAGACACGTTGCCCCACCCCACGCGGAGCACAGCACTCTGAGCCACACGCAAACCTCCGCCACGCGCGACTTCACAGAGGTCCAGGAGGCGTACGAGGTGCTCAGCGACGTTGCACGGCGCTACCTGTATGACTTAAACTACGCGGATCTGCTGGCTGCTCGCCAGCAGCTGGCAGCAGCGGCGCAGGAGGAGCAGCGACGTCTGTGGGAGCAGCACGCTCGACGGGAGCGGGCAGAAGCGGAGCGCGAGCTGCGAGAGCGGGAGAAGTCACGTGCCGCTGCCGCTGCTCGTGCCGCTGCCGACGCAGGTAATCTCCCCAAGGACAGCCAGGACGCATTCGACATGACACGCACCGTCTACCGCGGCGGCCCTGTAGCGGCGGATGCCTCCGCGACAAACACAGTAGACGGGAGTACTCTGCCGAAACCGCGCGCACCACGCTACGGAAGATCTGTGCCGACGTCGTCTCCACCACCGCACCCTGAGGCGGCAGAGGCTCGTGCAGCGGCAGCACCCGCTGGCAGTGAGCTGGCAGATGTAGAACACTCTCCCCAACTCCCCGACCGCTCCCACGAGCAGCGCGACTCGCCGCCGCTAAGCAGCGAGCGGCGAAGGCATAGCCGCCGCCAGAAGCAGCGGCAGCAACGATGCGGAAGCAGCAGCTCCTCGGCGGCAACGTCAACATCGAGCACCCTCCCCTCCATCGGGCCACACCGGACTGTCTCCCTTTCCTTTGAGTCGACGGAGCCGCGAGGCAAGGCAGGCACACGCCGTGACGGACGCCCAGCTGCAAAGGACCGTGACGAGGCGTTTTACCACCAGCGAGCGGTGGAGAAGACGCTCAAGGTGTTCTTCGCCGACTACGGCTTCCACTCCTCCAGCGTAGGTGGCGGTGGTGGCGTTCACCAGTAGCTTTGCTCGACGGGAGCCATGCCACAGATGCGCGTGGCGTGGTGTGTGCATTCTTCTCTCCTCTCCTCTCCTCTTTTATCTCCTCTCCTTTCTCATCACTTCCAGCACTCTTTCCACCATGTTTGGAACTCCTTCATTCATTTCGCCCCCCCCCCCTTTCCTCTCCTGCTTTATCGTCTTGGCGAGCATCCATACATATCTCTGTTGGATTCCCCTTTTTTGCTTACTTTTCGCTGATGTTGTACAGTAGGAGGAACCCACACACCTTTCTCAGAGAGAGAGAGATGTGTTGGCTCCTTTTGTAATGCGTTCGTATTCTTTTTTTCCCCTCCCACTTCACTTCTCCGCAGGCGACAACAACAGCGAGAGTAATGACTGCATAGCAAGCAGCGAAGAACAAGGTGTGTGGGGGGACATGTGCGGATAGCTGTGTTGGCGAGCGTGTCCGAAACATCTGCCTTCTGCCCTGGCACCTCCTTCCTCCTTCCTTCCTTCCTTCTCTGCCCCCTCTTGCTTTGACATTTTCTCGGAATGGGGAGCTCCATGCGCAGAAGCGCATCATGACAGCGACAGAATCGGATGGCAGTTCTACGCTACTCTCCACACTGGAGGAGAGCGAGAAGGAGTTGACATTGCTCAACTCGTGCCTGGCGAGTCCCCGTCAACTGCACGCGTTCGTCACGGCCTCTCTGCGGGTCACGGACGACCGTGCCGCCGAGGGGACTGGGCCCCACGTGACATCCTCGCTGCTCAACGACGAGAGTCAACGCTACCTCAAGGCGATCCATGTCAAGTACTCCACGAGCAGTGCGCTGCGACGGCGATTGGTCTCTGCGAACGCTCTCTACTACCTACAGTGCCTGACAGACGACGAGGGCCGAGTCGCCTTCCTATCCAGTGTTGCCGACCCCGCGTTTGTCGCCACCTCCTTGCACTGAATATCACACGAGGGGCGAACGGAGATCGAAGAAAAAGACAAGGAGAACTATCGAAAGCAGTCATTCTTGCAAGGACAGGAGTGGGACGACCAAACATACCAGCAGATGGCTGCTGCAGCGCCTACCTCCTCCTCCCCTCCCCCCCCTTCGAGGATGGTGGCAGTCTCACGCTCTTCCCAACCTCTGCTCCTCCTTCTCTCTCCTATCCTTACCCCCTCCCCTCCCATAGCGCTCCCGCAGAAGAGCACAGAGCACATTCAGATACCCCCCCCCCCTAGGAGCATTCTTGTCCTTTTCGTTCTTCCTTCCGTTTTACCCCTCCCCCCCTTTGTGGAAAAGAAGGACATTCTCTCATAGAACGTGCTCCCCTCATAGAAGGATAGACACGGGGCGTCTCACCGTCTGCTCTCCGCCTCGAGTCTGATAAGTGACACCCTGCACACACATAGGCGAAGCATTCGCCACTGCTGCCACCATTACTCTAGCATTATCATTACTACTGCTACTGTCACTGCTAGCATTACCTCTCAAGGGTGCTGTCGTGGACCCCTCCCTCCCCTTTTTTTTTATTACTCGGCGCGATATCATGCTTGGTAGCGTTGATCGGATTGACTACGACGGTGACCGAGTCCGCAAAGTAGTCCTCCGCTTCCCGTCGGTGCGCGGCGACCCCTACGAGGACATTGTGAAGGAGATCACCACGTGCGAGCGGGTGGGACAGGGCTCCTTCGGCACCGTGTACCGCGCGCTGTGCGACGGCTACGCAAACTTTGCGTTAAAGATCGCAACGGGAAAGTCCACACGACTCCGGCAGGAGCTCGACGTCCTTAGCAAGACGTGCACCCGTGGGAAGCTGCTCCTCCCACGCTTCGAGTTTGGTGCGCTGAACAAGTCATGCGATTTGGCCGTTGTGGGCATGGAGCTCTGCGTGCCGCGGACCCTGCACGACTTCCTCATTAGCCAAAAGCTGACCAGCGAAGCGGACAAGCTCTTCCTCGCGTATCAAGCGGCGTTGGCCGTGTCCTATGTGCACGAAGCCGGCTGCATCCACCGCGACGTCAAGCTGCAGAACTATGTGTTTGACCTGTACGGAAACGTAAAGCTCATTGATTTTGGCCTCGCGTGCAACTCCCTGCGGCCCCCCGCGGGGGACGTGGTGGCCGGGACAGTCTCCTTCATGGCACCTGAGATGGCGCACAATGCCCTGTACAGGGAGAAGCGTGTTAGCGTGGGTGCCCCAGGAGACGTCTGGTCCCTCGGCATTGTGCTGTTCTCCATCTTCACGCAGCGGAACCCCTATCCAACGACTGGGACCCGCGGTGACGACGACGACGACGAGGAGGAGGAGGAGGAGGAGAAGGGTGGTGCGAGAGACGATGACGACAATGCCAACAGCATTGCTGGGGACGGGGCGAAAAATGAGATTCTCGCAAAGAGCGCTACCAACTCGCACGCCAGCCAGAGCGCCCGGCAGCGTTTGACGAATGAGCGACTTCTGCGGCGTGTCGCGGCGGGGGAGTGGCGGTGGCCGAGCAACTGCGACCTCTCCAGCGAGCTGAGAAGCCTCGTCGACAGCATCCTTGTGAAGGACGCCGCGAGGCGGCCCACCATCGCGGACATCTTGGGACGCAAGATATGGAACCTGCGCCGGCGTGCCCCGCCCGAGTCGCTTGAGCACTTCCTCGGCGTGCAGGACGACTTCCTCCTCTCCCGCGACGAGGCCCACCTGCTGCGGGCGGTGGAGGAGCGCAACCACAAGGTCGCCGCCTCCCTCATGACAAGCCGCATGCATTCCATGGACGGCGAGGGCGACTCGGACAAGGAGAATAGCGGCACCTCGCAAGGGGGGAAGAGGGAGGGCGGCAATAGCATGGCCACGACGCCTGTCCGCACCAACGGCTCCTTGAAGGTTGTCACGAAGGAGGAGTGTGAGGTGGGTGGGGTACCGACGGTGCAGATCTACGACGTCCGTGCGAGCACCAAGAAACGCAGCAAGCCCATTCGGGAGATCTCGCAGGTGATTGCGGACGAGACAGCCAAGGCGGGTGGTGGCGGCGGTACCGCCTCGGCAGTGTCGCGGGCTGCCACGCGGTCACGTTCCCGTAAAGGCTCGTCCTCGGCTGTGGCCTCCCGGGCCACCTCCCGCGCGAGTTCGCGCGCCGGTAGCAGGGACCCCTGCAGTGCAAAAGGGGTACCCAAGCGGCCCGACGCCGCAGATGCCCGCGATGGCCAGGGGAACCTGTTCGATCCCCCCGAAGAGCACGATTCCAGCGGCACCGTGCGGAGCGCGGCGGGTGCGAGTGCGCTGCAGCTGGGCAACTCCGTGAGGACCCCCGACGCGGCAGCCTCCACATCGTCGCAGGACGGCGGCAGCCACCCCATTGCCACCGCCACCCCAACGGCGCACAGCAGCAGTAAGTCTACCCTGTCCAGCGGGCAGCCGCTCTTCTCCGGTCGTGGCAGCGAAACAGACGCCACGACGATGACAACGACGAGGGCGGGGGCGACAGGCGCACCAGCGATGAACAAGCGAGCCCGCAGTGTAAGTTTGCTTGGCGACGACGATGATGACGACGTTGCCGAGGATGAAGCCGGAGAGAAGAAGGCGCGACAGGGCCTGGCGAAGAAGAAGACACGCTCTCGCGACCCATCCCTGCAGAAGCCGTCCTCGTCCGTGCTGGCAGGGCTGATGACGGAGAACAGGGCTCTCTCTTCTGTGTCGCGGCCAGTGCCGGCGACGGCGTCGAAGCACGTGACGCCGCGGTCACGCGGCGGCAGCGGCAGAAGGACGGCGACAGCGCCGCAGGATTCGGCGCCGGTTGGTGCTGCTGCTGCTATGGCAAAGGCACCGCCCGCCCCTGTTGTTGCTGCGCGCCAGCGCAGCACCACCCCGCATGATCAGATCATCTCCCACCGCCGCAAGGCTGTGGCACCTGCTGCTGCAGAGAGGAAAGCACCACCACCTGCGGTGCTCTCGGCATCGCGCAGTAGTGACGAGGTCGTGGACGTGGATGTGGACGTGGATGTGGATGTGGATGTGTCGGTGGGCACCACCACCACCACGTCGGCTGCTGCTGCTGCTGTCGCTCTCACGAGACCCCCGGTGTCTCTCATGGCACTACTGCGGAAGGAAGCGGACGAGCGTGCGCTGCTTGCGCCAGCGCTGCTGGTGGAGCATGAGTGGCTCCTGGCGAGCTTCCGGCTGACCATCCTGGAGGACCAGGAGCGCTACAACATGACGTGGCTGGCGGAGGAGCAGGCCAAGTCCGCCTCACACGCGCACCACTTCAAAGAGCTGTTCCAGATCCCCAACAAGAAGTACCAGTACGGCTTTGTGTGCGATTTCTGCGACTACGAGTACGTCCCCAGCCCCCCACGGAAGAAGGAGCTGCATTTCTTCCACTGCACCTGCGGGAGAGATATCTGTCCCGTGTGCTTCGAGGAGTATCGACGAAAGTGCACCTGCACGTGCTGCGGCATCGTGCACCCCAACAGCTGCGTCCTGCGGGACCACGTGAGGACGACCGGTGGCCGCGGCGGGGGACGCGCGTTGCCCACCGCCTCACCACCGAAACGCAGCGAGAAAAGGAAGAAGGCCGCCGC
The DNA here is from genome assembly GCA_030849825.1 of Herpetomonas tarakana. Classification (NCBI taxonomy): domain Eukaryota; phylum Euglenozoa; class Kinetoplastea; order Trypanosomatida; family Trypanosomatidae; genus Herpetomonas; species Herpetomonas tarakana. The sequence continues at coordinate 12,537 of JASAOB010002864.1, forward strand.
GGGAGGTGCAGGCAAGCGTCAGCGTAGGCGTGGGCAGGCCGACGAGGATGATGTCGAGTTCGGCGTGGGTGGGCTGGGTGATGATGACATTGACGAAGGGCCGGTGAACCTCTCGCTCGCTCGGGGTTTGGGGGGTGGCCGCAAGGCGCAGCGGACGGAGTCCGCCCCACGTGCCGCACGCAGAGGGAAAGCGTCGATGCACATGTCCATCGCGGCGATGCACCAACGCGAGTGTGCCGACGATGTCGACGAGGATGTGGTGGGCTCATCCAGCTCTGGGATGCACCAGCGCCGCCCCAGCGCCGGACGCATCGACACCCCTGTGGACCGTGTCCCTGAGGGTCCGTGGCGTCCGTTTGCGAAGCTGCGCCGCGATGGGGCGGCAGCGCCACCGCCCGCGCAGGTGCCCACACCGGAGGAGCGCGAGATGATCCTTAACGGGGAGTGGGTGCGATACTTTTACCTGTACCCCAACCACCAGCAGCAGCAGCGTAGTGGCGGTGTCGTAGACCCACCGGACGAGGAGGGGCCCTTTGCGTTTGTCTACCACATCCAGCCCGGCCGCACAGGGGCCGTGTTCCTCTCTAGCGAGTTTCCCATGCATTCGGCGGTCTTCTCCTTGGTGGAGCGCCAGTTCTTCATCGTGGAGCAGGTCAACACCCTCGCCGATGACGACATCACCCGCACCACAACGCTTGTGAAGGCGAAGAGCACGCTCGGACTCAGCACCGCCTACCACGCGCTGCAGGAGATTGTCTCGTACGACACGAACCAGCTCAAGCAGCGGCGCGCACCGGGCACCATGTCGGTGTACCAGGCCCCGCGTAACGCCTACGGCTGCCGCGGCGAGCCGTACGTCTTTGTGCGCTGGTTCCGCTTCAACGAGGACCGCTCCCTCAGCGCCTTCCTCCTCTCCAACGGGGCGGTGCAGGTGTTTGTCAACAATCAGTTTGAGCTGCGCTGGTTTGACGAGAACCGCAAGTTCCTCGTGCGCTGCAACGGTGTGTGCGAGATTGTCGGGGACAGCACGTTCACCCTGGCACCTGCCATCAACCAGCTACTGTACGGCAGCTTTGACACTTAGCCGTGGTGTGTGTGTGTGTGTGTGTGTGTCCATGGTTGCGCTTTGCGTGGCCGCACACCTCCCCCTTTCTCTTGCCATATTGCTTTTCATAGACTGTCCCCCTTCTCTCCTCCTCCCTCTCTCTTCTGTGGTTCCTTGTTCCTTTCGTCTCCCCTTCCACACGCACATGGTACATCAGCAGCCCGCTGGCTGGCTGCATGGCCTCGCAGATTCCGCTTCCATGACGGCTTTCTTTCCTTCTTGTTGTTCGTGGACCCATTCCCCCATACCTTTTTCCTTGCCTTCGGTCTGCTGACCTTTTGTGTGTGCGTGTGGGTGTGTCAGGCAGGCGCCTCCCCGCACACAGACACATGAGACATTTGTGACAATCGCACTGTTGCTCGACAACGGGATGGGGAGGGCCTTCCTCAACGAAACACTCATCCACGGACGTGGGAGTCCATGAATGAACGACAATGAGAGGGAAAATGGGGGAACCGCAGGACTACTACCACTGCGTGGATGTGCTCTCTCTCTTTTGTGGACGCCGACACCCAGTCACTCCTCTCCCTCCCTCATGAATCGTTGTGATGGTTTGCTGTTCTTCTTTGCGTAAGTGGTTTCTCTCTCTCCTCCCCCACAGCTCCTTACGACCAGTTGGATTTCCCTTTCACTCCTCGTCCTCGTCCTCTCTTCTCTTTTTCCTTCCTTTCGGTGTGCTATGGAGACCTTCCGTGAGCGAACACTGGCGACGCGGTATCAGCCGCGGCAGCAGCTGCCAGAGGACTTTCCCGACATTCTCAGAGAGTACGCACGCGAGGTGCTGCGCGCGCAGCCAGACGACATTCTCGCCTGGAGCGCGGACTACTTCCGCCAGCTTGCGCTCCAGACGGACCCCTTGCAGCCCCAGAGACCGCCCACCAACCACTACGCCCCGGTGGTGGAGAACGAGGAGAGGGAAATGCTGGTGCAGAAGATGGCCAGAGCATTTGAGGCCGATCCCGAGAGCCACGATGGCGGCATCCCTGCCGCGGCGGCGGACCGAATCCTGCGAGAGGAGTTCAACCTGGCCCCAGCGCAGGTTCTCTACCTGATGACGCTGCCGTCCACTGTGGTGGATGAGCATGGCACCCTGCACATCGAGCCCTTCTGCCGGAGTGGCGCGCATGCGGTGCAGTACTTCCAGGCAACCGGCGGCGACTTTACCATCAGCGAGGACGAGGATGAGAACACCACGGTACACGGTCTGAACCGCAAGGACGTCGAGGGCGACTTCTTTCGCATGTTCCGCATGCTAGACGAAGCTCAGACCGGCCTCCTCCCCTTCGCCGACTACTGCAACTCGCTCATCAATGCCCCATACCACCTGACGCAGCGCGATATCCGCGCGCTGTGCATGCAGTGCGAGCGGGATGAGAATGATGAGGTGAACTACGTGAAGGAGCGTTCTCGCTGGTTCGACCTTCTGCGGCTGACGGAGCAGTTCGATCTTTTCGACGCAGAGATCTCTGCTGACGACGAGACGGAGTAGAGAGAGGGACTCCAACGGGATCGATCATGCTCGTATGGTTTGTCTCCCCTTTGTTGTTGTGCGCGTGTAGTGACACCCCACTTGCCTGTATCTTGATGTAAAGTAGAACGAAACGAGTGGGTACAGTTGAAGCCCGGAGAGATCAACACTTCGACCCCTCTTCATGTTTTCGCGTACCACGAACACCACAAACTCGCTAGCAAGCCCTCCCTCCCCCCCCCCTCCCCCCCCACACACATGGCACTCATTCTCTCGGCGCCAGCAGCCAGACAACGGATAGGGTTGGCAGGATCACGAGCTGCAAATGACAATCTCAAGCAGCAGCGCGCGTGCTCGCGTGTGGCTTCATGAACCCTCCCCCCTCCTTCCCCTTCCTCATCCTACCATCAACGTCTATGCCACACTTGCGCATGCACACTTTTGCTACCGTGTGTATCTATGTGCAACTCGTAGAGAGAACGCCTCCTTCGTTAGGCTGGCACGCTCCTCAAAGGAGCGATGGCAGTGACGGTGACCACAGCGGGTCCTCCTCCCTTCGTGGAGGGACAGGGTGTGTCCGAATGGATCGCGTGGTCGGGCATTGCCTCGGGCTTCGTTGGCCTTCTCATTACCTCTGCTCTCCCGAAGCGGGTGGTGGAGGGAAGGGAAAAGGTGGACGAGGTGGCAGAGGCGGCAGAGGTGACCGAGACGTGCCGGGGAGGCGAAGGAGAGCACCGGCGGCGCAGGTCCCCCAGGGAGGTGTCGCGCCGCGCGCACACGACAGGTGGCGATGGGCCCGGTGACGTGACGCGCATTGCAGTGAAGGAGAGCACCGCTCCCCTCGCGGGCCAGATGACGCGGGCCTTTGTTCTCTTCCAGCGTTCCTTCCTGATGGCGGACGTGACGGCGAGCTTTGCGGACTGGCTCAAAGGCGCCTACACCATGTCCCTCTACGCGGAGTACGGCTTCACGCTCGAGCACATTAGCCTCTTTTTCATCCTCACCTTCCTGTCCAGTGTGGTGTTTGGGACCATATCCGGCGCCGTCTCGGACTCGTTCGGCCGGGCACGCAGCTGCCGCCTCTACTGCTTCACGTACGCTGCCAGTTTGCTGCTGACCATGTGGAACGATGTGTATGCTATTGGTCTAGCCCGAGTGTTGGGTGGACTAAGCACCTCGTTGCTGATGACATCGTTCGAGTCGTGGGTGGTGGCGGAGCACCACGCCCGCGGCTTCGAGGCGGCGTGGCTGCAGGACACGTTCGCCAAGAGCGCCGTCCTCGGCAGCGCCTCGGCGGTGGTGGCGGGCTTCGTGGCGGAGGTCGCCGTTCGCGCATTGGGGAACGTTGGCCCTTTCCTCGTGCCGCTCCCCTTTCTGTTCTTGTCCCTAGTACTCATGCGGAACTGGACGGAGAACTACGGGGACCGCTCTGGCACGGTGTGGCGCACTTTGGCGAACGGCTGGCGCGAGATTGCGCACTCGCGCTCCGTGCAGCTTCTCCTTCTGTGCGAGGCACTGTACGAGGGCAGCCTCGGCGTCTGGCTCGTTATGTGGACACCATCGCTGGACAGCACCAACACGCAGACTCCGTTTGGGCTCGTGTTTGCCGCCTACACGTTGGGCATGGTGAGCGGGGGCTTGCTGGCGCGTGTGCTCGCCCTGACGCCACTGCTTGTGCTCTGCCACTTTCTAGGCTTCCAGAGTATGCTGATGGCAGTTGTGTTGTACGACAACAAGACACTTGTCTTTGCCAGCTTCATGCTGTTTGAGGCGTCCACCGGCGTCTATTCCGCCGCTCACCCCACCCTGCGCTCGAGCGTCATGGGCGACGCGAGCAGAGCCTCGGTGATGAACATTTTCCGCGTTCCCATGAACATGATTGTCGTGGGGGTGCTGCTTTTCAATCCTTCACCGCGCACCTCACTGGGGATCCTAGTCGCTCTCCAGGCGGTTTCGGGTGTAGCCCTCTGGCTACTCGAGCGAACGAGACGGTGAGCCAGCAGAGGGAGAGAAAGGGCGTGCGGTTTTGTCTACTGTGGCAGCAGCGCGCGCGACTCCTCTTCTCCTCGGGCTCCTCCTCGTTCTGCTCTCTCTCTCTCTCTCTCACTTCACTCGTCCGTACTGCCCTCCGCTTTCTGAGGGCCCCATGTGCGAGAGTATCGATAAAGGACACAAGCAATACATGTATGAGAAGGATGGAGATGAGAAGGCACCACCTGCAGTGCATTTTTGAGGAAGTACGGCTGCGTGCGTGTGTGTGTCTGGGCACGTTGGGATGAGGCAAGCTCCTCTGTGTGTGCGGGACTGGCATTGCCTCTTTCCTGTTGTGGAGGAATGTGAGTGAGTCTCTCTCTCTCTCTATATATATATCTGCGTGGATCCTTCTCTCTTCTGTTCTTTTCATGACTGTTTTGTGCTACGTACTCTCGAGAACTGTTGCACAAAGGCAAACAGGACAACCCCCCACCACCACGTGAGCAGAGCGCTCACGGTACCCCCCGTGTGCACACCACACCACACACACACTTTTTGAACTTCTTCTCTCCCATCCTAGGAGCCTCCTTTCTCTCGATCCCCCCTCCCCCCCCCCCCCCACCATCCCGCTCGTCAACTCTTTCCCACTTTCGCGGAACCATGAACGTGGACACTCTCATGGGGCTGGCCCAGAGCGCCGTGGATGCCGGCAATATCAAGGCGGCGTGTGAGTTCTACGACATTGCTCTCACGAAATCCCCCAACAACGACGAGGTCCTTGAGGCCTATGCGGAGATTATGATCCACTACGTCCAGGACATCCCTCGCGCTCAGCAGATGCTGCGGCACGCGATCGAGGTGAACCCGAGCCAGGGCTACGTCAAGTACCTCAATCTGGCGCAGCTGTGCGAGGCCGAGGAGGCGCTGCAGTGCTACAAGAAGGCGTACGAAATCGCCAATCTCATGCTGCGCAGCTGCCGCAAGAAGAAGGCGAAGAAGACGCTACACGAGACGATGGCCACCATGTGCTGCGCCTCGGCAGAGCTCTACCTCACGGACCTCTGCTTCGCGGAGAACGCAGAGGGGAACTGCGAGGAGTTGGTGGACCGTGCCCTGCACCATAACCCTGACGGTGTCGAGGCGCACCAGCTGCAGGCGTCGCTGCGACTGAGCCAAAACCGCCCAGAGGATGCCCTTGCATCGCTGCGACGGGCGGTCGACCTCACTCACCACCTTAGCGAGGAGCACCAGCCAACCTACGAGTCTAAGATTGAGCTTGGGCGGCTGCTGATGCAGGTGAACCCTGACGAGGCCTTTGTCTTCCTTCTCGAGGTCCTTCAGCTTGGCGACAACAATCCGTACGTCTGGTTCCTGCTTGGTGAGTGCGCACGATTGCGGAAGCGTTTCCACGACTCTGCGCGATTGCTGCGCCGTGCCCGTGTGATGTTGGTCGTTTCGGACGCTGACCCCACCGCGATGACGGAGGTCGACAATGCCATCACTGTCCTCGTCGCGGACATGGGCGGCCCGGAGGAGGCGGCGAAGGTGCCAGGCATGGATCACGTCAACCCCATCGACCTACTCCAACCCGAGGAGGACGAGGACCAGGGCAACGAGGAGGGTGACGACGACGACGACGAGCCGGAGCCGCAGTGGGAATCCTGCGATGACGAGGACGCGTAGTACCCACGCCAAAGCAACCTCTCCGCTCGTTCCTGTTTGGTTTGTGTGCCGTTGCCAGTTCTCTGTTGCCCCCCCCCCCCCCCACCACTTCCTTCCCTTCCTCTTCATCCTGGGTTAGGCCACCCCTCGCTTAATCGTGTAACAATCCGTAAGCACATAAATGCAGCTTTGCCAGTTGTCAGTCTTGCGCGCGTGTGTGTGTGTGTGTACACTGCCTGTGTTTCTGCCAAGTGTCGCCAATGTGGGGAGAGAGCATGACGGACCCTCGTCCTCCCCCTCCCATCCCATTGCTGTACTCCTTCCTCTGCAACCCTGTTTCGTCACGGGGAAGCGGAACACACAAACTACCATTAGACACTAGAAGAAGCCAACACACAAGTACACACCTCCTGTACTAGCTGCCCTGTTTACTCCCCTCCTCCATCATTTGCTTTCACACACTCTCCAAAGATCGGCCTCTCTCTCCTCCTCCATGAGCCTGTTCACGAACCCTAGGGCCATCCTGATATCTGATGGCGAGTCGTCCTACGAGAGTGACCACACCGGTCACGGCGTTGCGGACTATGTGTACGGCCGACCTCGGCGGTATGGCGACGACTACTACTCTCGTGGCAGGCACAGGAGCAACAGCAGGAGCGACAGCAGCAGCCAGGACAGCAGCGATGCGAGCAGCGTTGACGTGCTTGTGCGGCACACGCTGAGACGGCGATACACCGACCTCGAACGCGACCTTGGGGCTGCAGCGGGGCTTAGCGGGACGCCGTTTCGAAACCCCGAGGGACGCCGCAGCCGTGCCCGACAGAGCGAACGCCGTGGCTTGCGTCAAGGCATCCTTGTGGACGACGCGTCGAGCAGTGGCGCCGTAGACTCTGACGAGGCAGCGGAGAGGGACGCGGCGTACCTGCAACGCCTTCACCGTGGCTTAATGCAAATGCGCATGGAGGACCGGCCAGAGTTCGGTGATGCACACAGGAAGCCCAAGAAGAAGGTCACCATGGACAAGGCGACTTTTGATCGTCTGACCAAGCCGAACGCGAGCATGGCGGCGAAGCAGCAGGAGAAGTACGAGAAGCGTGTGGAGAGGGAGCAGAATGAGAAGGCGAAGCGTGTTCGTCCGTCTGCCGTCTCCGTGAAGGCCGGCCAGCGCTTGCATCTCCAGGCGAAGGACCAGCAGAAGGAGCTGGAGAGGAGGCGCCAGGAGCGCGCCGAGGAGGAGGCGAAGAAGGCGGACAAGGAGTGGACGTTTCAGCCGACCATCACCGCAATGGCGGAGCGACTTGCCGCGGACGAGGGCTACCGCACCATCGAGGAGCGTGTGGAGGACTACAAACTGAAGCAGGAGGAGGTCGAGCGCCGCCGCATCGATCTACAGGTGGAGGAGATGCACAAACACCCTTTCCATCCCACGGTATGCAGGGGCACCCAGCAGATTGTCGATGAGCAGCGCGCACGGAGCCGGTCCCGCGGCCGCTCTCGCGGCAATCGGAGCCGGAGCCGGAGCCGAAGCGGAAGCCGCGGCCGCCGTGGCTGCGAGGATCCTGGGCAGCGCCTCTACCGCGACGGAGGCGAGCGACTGCTGCGCCAGCAAATCCGGCGACGACTGGCGGAGCAGGCCGCAGGGAAGAGTGTCATTGGCAACGGTGTACGGCTGACCAAGGGCAAGCAGGAGCAGGTCAGCAACCGCCTGGAGGCGTGGCAGCAGACACGCGAGAAGAACGTCGCCGCTCTCCGCGAGGAAGCCGAGAGGATGCGTACCGAGAAGCGAAACTTGCGTGCCGGTGCGAGGGCACCTCCTCCTCCGTCGGTGGCGGCGGGGGACACGAGACGACGCGTTGGCAGCCCCGACACCGGGGCGTTGCCGTTAAAGACAAAGCGTGGACGGAAGAACGTGGAGGAAAAGGCGGAGGCGCCACGGACGCCTGCGTCGGCACGTGCCGACGGAGCGTCCAGACCTCCTTCCACCACGCCATCGTCGTCGCTCTCGCTGTCCCAGGCTCCTGTCGACCCTTTTGCGCACTTTACCCCCCAGCAGAAGGCCATGTACGACGAACTGAGGCGCATCCGCTTCGGCGCGCTCTTCTACAAGTACACCGCCGGCAGCCCCGTCGGCGACGATGGCCTCAGCCTCGAGCAGGTGAGCCACCTGGTGCACCTCATGTACCCCGAGGACGCCGGCGTTGTCAAGGCTCTCAGCTCCGCGGCGGGAGCGAACTCGCAGGTGACGTTCTCCAAAGAGGGCTTCATTCGGGTGCTGCTGCGCTACGAGCAGCGCCACGGCCCGCAACCGTGGGCGAGATCGGAGAAGGACGCGCTGCTGTTCCCCATGCCGTTGGGAAGCAACCAACCGGCCCCACCACCACCGGCGAAGTTCGGACGTTCTGCGTCGCTGCCGGAGGCACGGCACAGCGTCAGTGGACAGGGGAAGGCGCCAGCAACGCCGCGGCCAACGACAGACGGCAAACCGCACGAGGCTGCCGTGTCGTCAAAGCAGACCCAGACCCCTAATACGAGCCGGTACCGCCGAGCTGCTTCTGCGACTTCGCTGGCAAGCGGGGAAACCGCGGCGGGTGCGGCGGGTACGGGGTGTGCGCAGCGCGTCTCAGGCACGCGCACTCGGAGTGCCAGCGTGCACCGTGGCAAACCACTGGCCGCAGCGACCCAAAGCAGCGGTAGTGCGCGGGCTCGGAGCAGCTCCGCGCGCCGGCCGCTGCCACCGGAGTGCACCTTCTCTCCCCGTGTGAGCAAACACACAGAGCGGCTGAGTCGCATTGACCTGGAACGGCGAGCGGGCTACTCGCAGGAGATGGAGCTGCGCAAGCGCGAGTTGGAGCTGCTTCGCACTCTGAACAGCGGGGAAGCGCCATTGCACAGAGCGAATCGGCAGACTACCCCTACGGCTCTCACCACCACCGCCACCACTGGCGCGACACCGCCGAAGTCGTTTGAGGGACGTGGCCGCAGCAGCAGCGGAAGCACCGCCGCAGCAGGGGAAGACGGGCTGAGCCCTTCCATGGAGGTTTCTAGTCTGTCCGGCGGCTCCGCGGACCACGCTGCGCTGGCCAAAGCTCCGCCCCCCTCGGTGTCCGCGGCCGCACCACTCCTCGCGAAGCCACGCACGCCCCTTCAAGGCGCTGCCGCGTCCAAGGCAATGAGGGAACTGGAGGCGCTGCTGGATGGTGGTGCAGGTTCACAGCCGCCTCAGGGGGTCAGGAGGCGTACCTCTCCAGCCCCGCCACAGGTGCCGCAGCCAGCAAAAGCGAGCGGTGAGCAGGAGGCGGCCAGGGGGAGCGAGGAACCAAAGCGAACGGCGGCCGCGTTGGGTGCTTCTGGCAAGGCACCGCAATCCAGTACGCCGGCGGGGCTGCCGCCGACACGCAAACCTCCTGCGGAGGTGTTGGGCGGAACGCCCGGCCGCACCCCCACCCAGGAGGGAGGCAAGGCCAACGGGTTCTCTGAGGAAACCATGAGCGACTTGTTCGACGCCATGTATCGCAAGGACCGCCGCTCTGTCTGGATGTAGCCCCCCCCCTTCCTTTCCTTCGCTCTCTCCCTGTGCAAGTCGCACCGCACGCGAAAAACTCCAAGAACGCGCACACGTGTAACACTCGATAGAGACTCCCCCTGTTCCCGCAGCCCATTGCGCTGCCTCTCCGTCTCCCCCTTTTGCTTCCCCTAGATCTCCCGCGGGAAGGCGGTGAAACAGAACAATACATATATATGCATCTTCTTAGAACGACTCGTCACAAGATACAACAGCAACAACAAGCGTGATAGAGTGTCCGGCCACGAAGGATTCATGAGCCACACGTGTGCGTGTGTGTGCGGGGTGTGCGTTTGTGTGGCTGTGAAGCCGAGCACATTCAGAACGTTGGCAGTTTCGCAGGTTGGCTTCACACAAACACACATCCAAAAGCGCCAGGATGCACTCCCACAACAACTACTACTGAATGCCGTTTTGCTCCTCTCTCGCGCTCTGTGCGGTCTCGTTATAGGACTATACTCCCCCATCGTCAAGAATCCTTCTTCTTGTTGTTGTTGCTGTCGTTGTTGCTTCGCTTTTGCTACTGTTGCTGCTGAGAGTACCGCTACCGCTGTTGTTTGCGGCGCTGGAAGTCGCCGTACCACACACGTAACACATAGCCTTCTCCCCAACTGCACGCACCTTATGGGCGATCCGTTCGTGCGGCCTGGTCTGGAGTACCAGCCCCACGTCGAAGAGGTACTGCTGAAAAACGAGGGCACCATGACGGTGGAAACCACAATGGAGGAGTGGCTGCGATACCAGCACCGCGACACGCTGGCCACTATTGTGCAGCACCGCGATCAGCTTACGTACCTTTCCCTTGCGGAGAACGTGCCGCCTGCGAAGCTGGAGAGAGTGTTGCTAGAGCGCATGACGGATCCGACCGCCCCTCGGTAGGAGTGGTCTCCCCCCCCCCCCTCCCCTGTCCCGTTCTGTTGGACGATGCTTAGGTTTGCTATTCTTGCTACGGGTGTACTTTCTCTCCCCTCCTCCTTCCCCCTTGCCGGGCAAGTGTGTGAAAACAACAAGAAGGTTGGGTCAACCACCGCTCGTCGCCTAGGACTGTGAGGGACGGCGACACAGGTACGGTGCCCATGCGTGTGCGTGTGAGTGCCGAGGCGCGCGGGGGATCCCCCTCCTTCCCCGTAACGCCTTCTCTCTTCCCCCCCCCCCCTCTCTTGCTCTTGTGCAGTTAACTCCTTCCTTCCTCTCGTCCCGCTAGCCAGCCATGAGGCGACTGCCGGGCCTCTGGAGCACCTTTGGCACCGTGGCAGGGCTGCAGCTGCGCACCCAGGCAGCGGGCAAGATTCCCAACAAAGGCTATCGCGAGCAGCCGCCGGTGCCGGACCGTTTGAAGGATGCGTTCAGTCAGTACGGCTCGGACCCTAACCGTATGGACGAGAACCAGGACCCCGCCTTCATCCCAGAGGAGAAGCGGCAGCGCATGCTGCAGGACGTGATGTCGAGCAGTCAGAACATCAAGAACTACCACAAGATGGATCGCCTCCGCGCCGCGCTCGACACCGTACACAACGAGACCTTCGACCACCCCGCGTGGCTGGAGGTGTACTTGTTTCTGCGCACCACGGAGCTGTGCTGTGAGCTCGTCAGGACACCCCAGGATGTATTTCCCAAGGGACACAAGCTCTGGATTGAGCTACAGTACTGCGAGGAGAAGCGGGTGCCGACGCTGTTGGAGCTGCCGAACGGTGTGATTGTCCTTCCCGTCTTCTCCATGGAGGAGTACTTGGACCACTACTTTAGTCTGGTGCGCGTCTTCGAGTCCTGCTGGTTCCCAGTGCCTCGCACCGGCTCCGAGCGCTGGGAGGAGTTCTGCGCGCTTGACTTTCCCGTTGGCGCAACGGGAGGCCTGCAGCATTACAGCACGCTCGCCACGATAGCCTACCCGGGGCACCAGTTCGCCATCCTCGTGAACCCAGGCCAGCGCTCGAGTAAGTTTATCACCTATCCTGAGATGGTGGAGCTCGCCAAGATCAAGCAGGCCGCCAGCCGGGAGCGCAACCTTGACTTGCGGGAGAGGAACGAAGACGGCAGCTCGTCGGATCGCTTCGTCTTTGACACAAACCTAATGGCGTGCTACGACACGCGCAAGATGAAGATGACACGCATCGAGCCACACCAGCTGGCGGAGAGGCTCGGGAAGCGGCCCGCCATCCCCCCCGTGGCGCAGATGGAGCTGCAGCTTCTCCTCTGCCCGTATCCCCAAATATCAGCGGTGTACGTGCGCACGGTGGAGCAGCCCCGCTGGCGCACCGTACTCGGCGCGGCGCAGCGCATGACCCAGATCGACATTATCCCGATTCCCGGCAAGAAGCCCCCGAAGGACTTCTTCACCCACCTGCAGCGCTGGAGCTTCATGCGAGAGTTTAACATGGATGTTCATGTGGAGCTCACGGACAAGGCGCCGCAGGCCGTCCCCGGCAGCCACCTGCCCCCGCCCATGCTGCTGTACAGCGCCACGGATGGAGAGTTCCTCCGTAGCATGGCGACCTACCGCGGCACCACAGTGGCCGACGCCATTGGCTACAACGATCCCATCGTTGACAGTGCGGGCCGCAAAGTGTACGAGCCGCACGCGAACTATCTGTAAGAGTGGGGAAGAAGTGTGGCGCTCTCTCCCCTCCCTTCTTGGCCTCTGCGGGGTTGCTGTACTGCTTTCGTCATCACAGTAGTCGTCCCTTGTGTTCTTGTCCACTCCAGAAGACGCGAACCCAACGCTTCCTGCAGATAATGAACGAGTAGGGAGGCACGACGTAAGACAGACAGTAGCAGAAACGGACACACGGGAGAGGATCCCAATGTCAGGAGCTCGGAGCTACACCTCCGCCTTTCCACCCGAATGCCTCTCTCTCTCTCTCTCTCCACCTTTTGCTCATCCCGACTGCTCTCCACTATTAGAGCTTGTGATTCACTTCGTTATCTCCCCCCCGCAGATATGTCGCTCCACGCTCGCTCCAAGGCGGCGAATGACTTGATTGGGCTTCTTCACACTGTCGGGCGTCTGAAGGACACGCCGCGGACGGGCTGGGTCGACCACGGCGTGCCGAACCCGGAATCCATCAGCGACCACATGTACCGCATGTCGCTCATGTGTATGATGTGCCCAGACAACACGCTTGACCGGGAGCGGATGATCAAGATGGCCCTCTGCCACGACGTCGGGGAGAGCGTCATTGGGGACATCTCGCCCAAGATGAACGTTGCAAAGGAGGTCAAGGCAAAACAGGAGCTCGACGCGGTGGAGGGGCTGAGCAAGCTGGCCTCGTCTGTGCCCGGCACGGAAGTGTTTGGCAAGGAGCTGCTCGATCTCTTCAATGAGTACGAGGCTCAGGAGACGAGAGAGGCTCACTTTGTGAAGGACATGGACTTGCTGGAGATGATCGTGCAAGCGCACGGCTACGAGGCCGCCAACCCCGGGAAGGACCTGAGCACCTTCTTCGCGTCGGGAAAGAAAATCAAGCACCCCTGGGCTCGTGCGATTTTCGAGACACTGAAGGAGACGAGGCCTTTCCTGGCGGATGGCGCCAATACAAGCGCAAAGGGCGACGGCAAGGAAGAGCCGAAGCTGTAGCCAATAAAGAAGAGAAGAAGAGGAACACTCGATTTGGGTGGAGTTGGCGCACCGTTCACATGTCCACATCGCAACATACATACACACACGTAAGCAGAAAGAGAGAAGGAAAAGCAGGTGCTGGTGTATTCCAGCTGTGCTACTATTCTACAACTAGCATGACCCTCCTCTACTTCGTTCCTTGTTTTCTTGAATGCAAGCACACGGCAGAAAGGAGTAGCGGAAGCACGGTTGAGGTGCACCAGAGCATCCTTCCTCTTCCCTTCGTATCCTTCTCCCCCCCCCCCCCCCCCCCCCCCACACACACACCACCCAGCCTGCCACCATCTGTCCGCGCCGTGCGCGCATTGTCGCAGGTTCCATTCCTCTGCTGCCTCGCTCATCCGATATATAGCTCACATGTCTCATTTTGGGGATCCGGAAGCCCACCGGAGGGTGCTGCACGAGATTAGCTCCCTAGCGGACAGCACCAAGTCGTTCGCCTACTTGCAGGCGGCGGTCATGGGCAGCATGGGATCAGCCAAGGTGGTTGCGTCGCTGCATGAAACACCCGGCCTGATGGAGATGCCGTCGAAGTTGATGCGCGCGCAGTTGGCGCTACTGACGGCGACGGTGTGCGCAGCAAAGGGTAGCAGTCGCTACGCCCAGGAGGGCAGGTCCGCGGCCGAGACGGTTGCGGAGGCTGCACGGCAGCTCGCCCGGATGCGGGAACAGCAGCAAAAGATGAAGCAAGAGGCTCCTCTAAACTTGCAGCAAGGAGCCTCCTTCACGCTGCTGCCCACGAGCACGAAAGTGGGCGTGCCGTTCTCCCCCAAGGATCCGGCAATGGCGGAGAAGGAGGGCAGCGAGGTCACGGAGGACTTCCTGTACATGGCCATGTCCTACCTGAACTTCCTCGGCGGCTTCACCTCGCTTTGGGTGGAGCTCTTTGGGGCCAATTACTTCATTTGGAACCACCGCACAGACGCCGTGGAGGAGGTGCCGCAGGTGCCGCCGCACCTCTACGCCGTCGACTGGCAAAGTGTGCTGACGCCGGAGCGGCAGGCCTGGTGTAGAGGACTGCACGAGAAGGCCAAGGAGCTTCTTCGGCAGATTGTGATGCGCGAGATGCCGCTGGAGGTGTACTTCCTGTACATTCTCTTCGCCGCCCTCTCGCTGCGTCTGCGGCTGCTCGAAACGGCGGCGGAGGTGTTCACCTGGTCGTCCCTGTTCGTGGACATCCCGTACTGCGTGCGCCAGCTGTACACGAGCTACCGTGACCAATGCGAGTTCGCTCGCTTGCAGGATGTCTGGCGCTCCTTCGGTCTGCTCGGTGACTCCTTCATCGAGGATTGCGGACAGTTCAACCTCGAGTGCAGCGCCGCGCAAGGGGCCTTCTTCGAAACCGCCCAGGACCCGCCCGTTGCTCCTGCGGAACTCACCACCTCCTCGCCTGGCCGCCACCTCGACGCGAACCAAACGCGGGATCGCTCGGGCGTTTCTGATACCGGTGGCACTTCCCCTTATGTGCGCGAGGCGGGCGGCAGCGGCGAGGCCAGCGTGGGGGAAGGGTTGCTACCGCCATCGCGTGCGCAACGCCGAGACGCAGGGGGAGGCGAAGACGCGGTACCAGCAGCACTCGACGGCCGCAACCCGTCTTGCTCCAGTTCCGACTTCTCTGCCAGCGACGATGAGGACAACGAGGGGGACAATGTTCCTCGTCGGGTGTCTCAGGCAAAGGAGAAGGAGGTCTACGTGCCGATGTTCCACACAGAGTGCCGCTTCACGTGGTTGCTGCAGCGCCTGTTCTGGAGCCTTTACGGTCGCTGCACTCTGCTCTTTGGCAGCTGCATCAAGCTGGATCTCGCCCCCAGTCTCTCCGTTGACTTCATGCAGCACAACGAGGCGGTCACCTCACGCCTCGCTGCCGCGCACAGGGGCGAAGGGAGTCGCGGCCGCCGCATCACCGATCCCGCCGGTGCTGCACGGCCACACCATACGGGTGGCGTGCCGCTGGAAACACAGGCCCGTCTGCCCCTATCACCCCCTTCGAACCCGCCCCAGAATGGTGCAACACCTCTTCGTCCAGCACCACCGTCGTCGTCGTCGTCATCGCGGCCGGCTGCGCGCAGCCCCAGCGCCTGGGCCAGCTGGACGTGGCGGAGCGTCAAGGAGTCCATCGCCCGCGCGCAGGGCGTCCCTCGCGCAACCCGCAGCCCCACGCCCTTGTCTTCCCACAGCGCTGCACAGCCCGCCGCGGCTCCCGCGACATTGGTGTCTGCGGCACCGTCTGCGCGGGACGAGCCGGCGACCGTCCTCCCTCCTGAGCCGCAGGCACCATTCTTTCTTCGCTACACGTGGCACAGACAAGGCGGTCGCCGTCCTGCCGGCGAGACGGACGGCGGTGAGGGCGGTGGTGCCGAGGAGCCGGCGGCGACGGAGCTGGCCACGCCGGCGGAGATGGCCGCCGAGTACCTCACGGAGTTCTCCTTTCTGACGATGGGTGGGTGCTACGTGCTCGCGCACGCCGTCCACGTGATGCTGACTACGGCAAATTACCCCGCGACGCTGCTGATGCTGTCCGACAACTCCACCAGACCCGGCCTGCGGAACTGGGTGAACCACCGGTATGTCATTTCTGCCGTAGCCGACGACCCTGCCGAACGAGACGGCGCTGACGCGTGGGTACTCAACTTTATGCTGCCCCGCTTCCGCCTCAGCCACGACGCGGCCAGCCGGGAGGACCAGGAGGAGGCCTTGATCCATGCGGTTCTCCCTCACTTGCGGAGTCGCCACGGGGAGCGCGTCGCCTTCACGGAGCAGGACTCCCTCTTCTACGTGCTGAACTGCGGCCCGTACATGGACCAAGGCCGTAGCTACTTTGTCCTCCACTTGCACATTGCCAACGTTGGGCAACCTGCGTCTGTGCTCCTCGACAGAGAGGCCACCAATGCCTTTGGCAGCCTTGAGGAGGTGCGTCTGGCGTGGTACATGACGTGCTCGTCGAACGAGGCCCTGCGCCTGGCTGCTGCGATCGACGTCCCTGATGGCGGCTGAGCACCAGCCAACCCTCCCTTCCACCGCAAGAAGAAAAAGGGAAGAAGAAGGGGGAGATGCATCGAGATGACAGGCTCATCCCCCCTCTTTTTTTTTTCCCCCCCACTTTCCCGGAGAAGGAAGAAAAGGAAGGAAGAGAGCACTCTACAGAATGATATCGATACTTGGCGGATGGCAGTCACCTTTCCGCCTTTCTCTGTCAGCTCTCGGCTTCCCGCGAAGAAGAAATGCCCCTTGGGATGAAGTCTGGTTCGCTGCAGGTAAAGAACGAATCAAAGTCATGCTACTGGAGTTGTTCGCATCCCTTCCTCTCTCCCCCCGCCTTCTCTCCTTTTCTCCTTGTGAACTGCTCTTTGCTCGTCTTTGGCTTCTTGGCTTCCTTGGAGCTTTTGTGGGCACGAAAATCGTCTTTGCTTCTCAAAGAGCGTTTCCTCCTCGCGCTTCCTTTCCATTTCTTCTTGTCTCTCTCTCTCTCTTCATTCTTTCTTCTCCCTGCACAGATCGGGACTGAAAGAGATCACGACGGTGCGCGACGAGGCATGAAAGGGTCAACAGATGTGAAGCAG
Organism: Herpetomonas tarakana; assembly: GCA_030849825.1. Classification (NCBI taxonomy): domain Eukaryota; phylum Euglenozoa; class Kinetoplastea; order Trypanosomatida; family Trypanosomatidae; genus Herpetomonas; species Herpetomonas tarakana. The sequence continues at coordinate 29,484 of JASAOB010002864.1, forward strand.
TCTTCGTTGAGGAGCAGCCGCCTCTGTTCCCCAGCGACTGCGCGTGGTCCCGCGACCCGCTCCGCGCTTGACGCGGCGTCGACGGGCAGTGACAGCGTCGTCGTCAAGACACCGCGAACCGGCCGGGTTGATGCCCAGAGAGCAAAGCAGTTGTCGTCGCGTCCGTTGCCCTCTCCCGTCACCCCGCTAGCAGGCCCAGTGACCCACGACACGCGCGGCGACGCACCGCAAAGGACACTGGCATCCACGATGAGTCGAGGGGTTCATCCTACCGCGCATCCGGGCAATCTCGACCCTGTCCACAGTTCATCCCCCCATGAGACAACGCTGAAGAAGACGATCCCCCGCGCCATCGAGCATTCCCTCAACCCGGCAGCGTCCACCAAAGCTCCTGCGACCAAGCTTGTGCTGAATCCCCAGGTGAAGCACGGTCAGGTGAAGAGCCTGTCGCGCTGCAGGGTCGAGGTACTCGACTCCGCTACGCAAGCCAACCGCGCCACGACACCAAACGCTCACTCTTCTTTCGTGCGCTCACGCGATCAGTCCCCGCTGGCGGCAACGACAGCGACACGCGGCGCCCGTGCTGTCAACCCCGTGTGGCAGATGCGAAAGTCCCCTTCCCCTTTCGCTGTCCGACCGCTGTTGTCGCACTCCCTACCGCGTACGGGCACCACCAGCGTGTACAGCGCACAGCCGCTCGAACGCACCGCAAAGGTGTTTCCCACCGCGACCGCAACGATGGAGGAAGAGGTACCCACGAGTCCAAAGCACGGCACAGAGCCAACACCACGGACAAGCGCAGTGAGAGGCGAGGGACGGGCAAAAACCTCTCCTTCAACGCCCAAACAGCCGCTCACCGCACCGGCATTTGCCATTGGGGCCCACAAGGCAATGGGGAAGAAGACAGGGATGAGAGCCACGGTCCAGCTGTGCGATGATTCGTTTGTCGATACGGCAAAGGCTAGCGTGGGCTGGGAGGACGAGACAACTGCAGCACCTCAGGCCACACCACCTCCCCAGACAAAACCCAAACTCCCCACCGTGCCGGCACTGGACGAGGAGCAGCTGCGCAATGAGGATGAGGCCCTTGGACTTGACTTCCCTCTGGCACTCCTGCACACCTCCACGCCGTGCTCCCTTGCCGTCCCGCTCGACGCACCATCATCCTTCTCCGACAGCTGTGCCTCTACCATGATGTCCTCTGTGAGTGCAGCGGTGCGGCACATGTCCCGCTTCCGATTTCCTTACCACCAGCCTGACTCGGGTCCCATCAGCCCTGCGAGCCAGGACGAGATTCACGACTGTCGCACGTATGTGCCAGCCGCGTTCATGAGCAGTTGCGCCTCGACGACGTCCCGGTCTATCACCTCCCACCGGCGCGCCGACAACGACGATGACGTACGTTCGTCACTAATGTATCCCATGTATGCCGCCACCGCAAAGCGTGGGCCCGGTGGCTCTCCCCACTGCCACTCCGCCAACCCGGGTGCCATCACCGCACCCGCCGCGTCCTTCCCTTCCTGCGAGCATTTCGGCAGCACCAGGGCGGCCGGCTTTGCTGCCGCGTCCACCACCACCACCGTGAGCCTTGGTGCCGACGGCATGACCCCTCTCGCACGGAAACGGGAGGATTAGGAAGGACACTTCTTGTTGCTTTTCTTCTCCGCTGAGTAGGCATGTGAGACGCGGCTCGAAAAGCGAGCAGGGGCAAAACACGGCGCCGTCTTGCCCTCCCCTTCCTTCTCTGTGTGGTCCCCCCTGCCCGCCTTTGCTTCGTCTCCTCTCTCACCCCCCTTCCATCCCTTCCCTCCACCCGCCCCATCCTCGGCTCGTACCCTATCCTGTCTTCCTTACTTCTCGCTACTCCCTTTCCTAATCTCGACTAACTATCTAGTGGAACCCTTCTTCTTGCACTCCCCCCCCCCCCGCCTCTGTATGGCGCAGTATGTACGTACCAACATGTTTGTGTCCGCTCCCCTGCACCACTCCCCGAACAGCGACTCTTGCTTGGGAACGCCCCTTTGAACTTCTCGTCTGCTTCACTGCCTTCCCCGGCAACTCGCACCTTGCTTCTATTCGGGTACAGGTGCGGATGGGGGGCAAAGAAGGTTTCTGTGACGTCTGTTCTCCCTTCCCCCTCCCCCATCCCCTCTCTCTTTTGAACCCTTTTGGAGTTCTTGGCCTTGTTTGATGGAACTGGAAACCTCTCCCTTTATGTTTTTTCTCTTGTGTTCTTCTCTCTCTCTCCCTTCCCGTTACGTTACGGGAATCGTCGAACCCCTATCTATGTTTCCCTTTCTTATCGCGCTGGCTGTGGATTTGTAGCACTCGTGTGGCACTCTCAGCCAGCCAGTTTTCCTTCTCGGTCCCTGTTCCTCCACTCAACTTCTTCCCGACCCACATGTCACATGCTCTCCTCCTTCTCTCTCCCATCCCCACATCATAGCAACGGACTCTCTGCACACCCTCCAGCGGTGAACGCAAGGTAAAGAACAGCTTCCCATGCCCTGCGTGGGGGAGGGGGATGCACATCCCCAAACCCACACGTGCACTTTGTGTCCACCGATGCTGTCTGCCACGCCAACAGCAGTCAGACACGCATAGACATGCCTCCTCCTCACCTACCCTGTTGCCCCCTCTCCCTCCCTCTTTCTCTCATTTTGCGTCAGTTTATTTTCGCGCTCGCAGCACAAAAAATTCAAATAACAAAAATAAAAACCAAAAATAAAAACCAACCCAAATAAGAAACATAGGCCCCCCCCGTCCCCTTAAAGGCTACCTTTTCGTACTTCTCCTTTCCCGTCGCGTCCTTCTACTCCGTCTTCCCTAACTCTCCCCTATTTTCTAGCTCCATCTTCGAGTCCCTCCCCCCTGTGAACATTACTCCCATCAGCAGCACCCCCCACCTCCCCCAAAGCCCAACCTTTTCACAGGGATAGTCCCTCCCTTCCCCCTCCGCACTCCTATCCCTCTCTCGCAGCAGCAGCCATGGCCTTCTCTGGTCCCAACCCCTCCATCTGGGTCGGCGGTCTTGACCCCGAGCTCACCGAGACGAACCTGTACGAGTACTTTGTCCGCATCGGCCCCGTCGCCTCTGTGCGTGTGTGCGTCGATGCCACGACGCAGAAGTCGCTGGGCTACGGCTACGTGAACTTCCAGGACCCCGCCGATGCCGAGAAGGCCCTCGACCAGGCCGGCTCCAAGCTGGGCTCCAGCTACCTGCGCATCGCCAAGGTGCAGCGCGACCCCGCCAAGCGCCGCTCTGGCGTCGACAACATCGTCGTCAAGAAGCTGCCCGCCTCCGTGGACACCTTCGCCCTCAAGGAAATGTTCTCCAAGTTTGGCCGCCTCACCACCATCGGCCTCGCCTGCGACGAGAAGGGCGAGTCCCGCGGCTACGCCCGCATCTCCTTTGAGCGCGAGGAGTCGGCTATCGAGGCCGTGAAGGAGATGAACGGCATGGAGTGCGATGGCCAGCCCATCGTCGTGGAGCGCTTCCAGCCCCAGCACCGCGATGAGATGCTCAAGCAGTTCACCAACCTGTACGTCAAGAACCTTGACCCATCCATCACGAGCGAGCAGCTGCGCGACTTCTTCAGCAAGTACGGCGAGACGACGTCCGCCAAGGTGCACGATGCCGTGGATGCCAAGTCCGAGGTGGGCTTCGGCTACGTGGCCTACGCCAAGCACGAGGACGCCGCCAAGGCCGTCGAGGAGCTGAACGGCAAGGAGTGCGAGATCGCCAAGGAGGGCCTCAAGCTTGACGTCAGCCGCTTCCGCTCGCGCGAGGAGCGTCAGCGCGACCGCGAGCGCCAGCGCCGCGAGCGCGCGCAGCAGTTCAGCAAGTACCCGAACCTGTACGTCAAGGGCTTCGACGACTCCGTCACGAGCGACCGCCTGAAGGAGCTCTTCGAGCGCTACGGCGAGACCGTCTCCGTGACCGTCATGTTCGACAAGGAAACGGGCCTCTCGCGCTGCTTCGGCTTTGTCTCCATGAAGGACCAGAGCGCCGCCTCCAAGGCCATCCAGGAGCTCAACGGCAGCACCTTCCTGTGCCCGCGGCCCCTCTTCGTCACGTACGCGCTGCGCAAGGACGCGCGCCGGGCCAACCTCGAGGAGCGCGGCAAGCAGCAGGTCCGCATGCGCAACCAGGCGCCGGCGGGCATGGGCATGGCCCCGATGGGCTTCATGGGCCAGCAGATGTTCCCCAACATGGGCGGCATGCCCTTCATGAACCCGCGCATGCAGATGATGCCCATGGGCGGCATGGGTCCCGGCCCGATGCGGCCGATGGGCCCCATGGGCGGCCCGAACCCGATGAACCAGATGCGCCCCGGCCGCCCCATGACGCAGAAGCCGCCGATGCAGCCCATGATGCCGCAGCAGCACCAGATGCCCAGCCCCGCGCAGAACCTCTCCGCCCAGCTTGCCAACCTCAACCCCGACCAGCAGAAGAACGTGCTCGGCGAGCGCCTGTACAGCTACATTGTCCGTTCCCACCCGTCCGTCGCGGCCAAGATCACCGGTATGCTGCTGGAAATGGACAACAACGAGATTCTCAACATGCTCGACACCCCGGTCCTCCTTGACAGCAAGATCGCCGAGGCCCAGGACGTGCTCAACCGCCACATGAGCGTCTAAGCGCCGAACTGTACTTTTTTTCTTCGGTTTCCCTGAAGTCTGTCCGTTTTCCTCCGCTCGTTCGCCCTTTCTGCTGTGTGCATGTTTCTGTGCGTGAATGCGTGTATATGTGCGTGCTGTGGCCTCCCCAAGACCGTTGAAGGCGGCGCACTATCGTGAAAGCGAGCGAGCGCTGCCGTGGTCAGAAGGGGAGGGCCAGAATCGGTCCTGAGGGCTCTCTGGTTGTTCCTTCTCTCTTTTTCTCTTTGATGCTTCCCGACTTCTTTCTACTCTAAAAAGCTCTACCTGGCAAAGTACCCCCTCTTTTCTTATGGTACATATATACGTGTCCCCCTCGCCTTTTTCTCTTCTTTGCTTTGTGTTGTGCTTCCTTCGTCTGTCAGCGAAAGGGTGAGACTGCTCTTGCCCCGTCGTCGTCGTCCATACATCCCCTCCCTCCTCCCCCTGTTCTCGCTCTCTCACTCACCCACCGTGAAACTTGAGCTTGGCTGGCCCTTCCCCCTCTCTCTCTCTCACACACACACCGGAGACACTTTCCCGTGTCGCCTCCGCTTCCTTGTTGGCAACGTGGTTTCTTCTCTTCGCCTTGCTCCTCTCCTCTCCTCTGCCTCCGGCCCTCCCCTCACCAGCCTAACGGCAGTGCGGCGTGAGGCATCCCGTGCTGCTGGGGAAGTAGAGGAGGACCGCAGCGCAAAGGCATGCAAGAGATATCTCCGTGAATGTGGTAGGATGGCAGTCTATTGCTACTTCTCTTTTTCTTGCCGCGCGGCGCACTTCACTTCCCGGAGAGACGGGTTGCTGCTGAACCGACCCGCAGCGGTCTGTGGTCACAGAGGTGGAAAGCAAACAAACAAACATACAAGGAAGATAAAAGGTGGGCCAGAGGCCGTTCGCTGGAGTCCGCGTGCGGCGGTGAGGAAACCGGACGTGGTGGTGGTGTGGGACGAGGGGAGAGGGGTTGGGAGGGGGCGGCCATCTCAAGGAGAGCTACGCTGCATCTCTCTCTCCCCTCCCCTTCTTCCAACCACTACCCCCTCGCTCACCCGAAGCACGGCGCTTCCCCCAGGGAGACACAGATAACGTTTCCCCGCAGCCTCGTGCCCCGTTTGACCTTTCTTCTCTCTTCATTTCTGGTTCTATTGTTGTGTTTCAGCTCGCCGTCGCAGCTCACTCACGTTTTCTCTCTCTCCCCGCTCACCTCTCCCTCTCAGTGTTTTCTTTCCCCTCTACCCTTTCCACCTTCTCTTTCCTTTCTTCCCTCTTGTTCTTTCCGTACGTGACGGGTTCCTTTGCCCTCCCCTCCTCCCCCCCTCCTCTTCCCCTCTCCGTCGATTTGTCGTAGGACGATTCTTTGTCTCGCGAAGAAAGTGAGAGAGAGAGAGAAAGAAGAAGAAAATAAGAAGTGATAGTTGGGATGATTTTGCTATCTGGGGAAAGACCCTCCATGTTTCGTAGCATTGTCTCTGGTGAAGCCTAAGCCACCAATGGGAGAAAAGGAAAAACAACAACAACAAGAAAGCATCTCACGAAAATACCTGAGGACAGGGGCAGCAGAGAAGAGAGAGAAGTATAACGAAGAACGTGCGGAAGAACAGCCAACTAGCCACATCCACTGCAACAGAAAGACGAGCAAGGAAGAGAAGAGGGAAGGGTGAGGGAAGGGAAACGGAGGAAGACAGAGGGCAAGGGCATGCACACGGCAATGCCCCCCCCCCCCCCCCCTCACTTTTCCCCCCTCCCCCCCCCTGTTAGCTATACAGGCCTTCTCCGTGCCTTCACCTTTCTGTTGTCCGTCACCTTCCCCCGTGACAGGAGCTAGTACTCGTTACCTCCGTTACGCTTTTCTTCTCATTGTCGCTCACTCACCCTTCCGCCCCCCCCACCCGCTCTCGCTAATGGGGTCTTTCGCATATATAACATCAAACAACCAAAAACAGCAACAGGAGTCTAGCAGGAGGGAAGAGGGATATGATAGAATTGACTCCGTTATGGGGAGGCTGCCCCCAGTAAAGAGCCTGACTAGCCAGGTTCCCGTGCCAAACACACTCCCCCCCCCCCCACCACCAGGGGGAAAGGGAAGGGAGAGAAACTGAGGCACACTGTCTATCGGCGTGCGCATCCTGTTTATGTGCCAATAGTTGAAGTGTCGCCATTTTCTTTCCGTTTTGTTCCGTTCACTCACTACACTACTTCACTCTCTCTCTCTCTCTTTCCCTTTCTCATGACGTTGATTGAAAGAGGAGGGGTAGGAAAGCTAGTACACACAGTAGATGGGGATTCGCCAAAAGCAGGCAGCATCAACCATAAAAGCGTCTCGTTGAACATGCTTGACGTCATCCGGCTCTATGTCCTTACCATACTCACACAGGCCGGCTACGTGTATGCGGCGTGGTCGGTGCTTCGACAAGGGAAGCACACCGTGACGGAGACGCTGACAAGCGGTGAGGACGCGACAGCCGCTGCTGCTGCGGGTGGCGCCGTTCAGCGCACGGAATCGGCGAGAAGGACGTCCGTCTGCCTAGACACCGCCTGCTTAAAGCTGTGCATTATGATGACTGCGATGGGCGCCGTGGTGCTGCTCGGTGCCGATGCGCTCCCCCTCTTCCCAGAGTGCCGCGTCATCGCCATGTACCTTGTTCTGTTTGCGCCGCCATCGACGCAGCGGGAGGTGTATGACAATGCTTTTAGTCCCCTTCTGGTCAAATGTGGGAACCTTGCACGATCGGTGCAGAGCAGCGATTTTCTGACCAAGCGCGTGTGCCTCTTCCTCGTTCGCAAGTTTGTCTCCCTGTCTATCGTCATGATGAACTACGTCGACCGCTGCGGCACGCTGGAGCCGGATGCCATCAAGGACATTCTTGGCGGCCTCGTTTTCTCTCGCCGGGCTCTTGACGACGTCGCAGCACAGCAGAGGCAAAAGGGGGAGGGGTCCCCCACAGCGACCTTTGTGCAATCCCTCCTGTCGAGCCTCAGCAACAACGACGTCGGTGCCGCCCTGCGCGACTTCGCCGCGTCTGCCACGTCCGTTTCCAGCAACGACGGTCTGACCGCCACCACCGACACCACCACAGCAGCGTCTGTGATGACGGACTCTTCTGATCGTGCGTGGCAGCAGGCAAGCGCCTTCAGCGCCGTTGAGGAGGTGACTGGCCGCGAGCATGAGAAGGTCAGGAAGCGGAAGTGAAGCGGGGAGAGGAGTCTCCAACGTCTTTGCCGTCTTTTTGTGCGTGGATGCTCGCAGCCTCGGACTAGAAAGAGATATCATCATTGACCAAAAGAACGACAACAGCCACAGCAACTGGAGGGGGGGGGGGGAGAGAGAGAGAGAGAGAGATGATGAAGAGCAGCACTGAAGAACACCAGTGGCATGTGGTCGGCAGGGAGACCTGTTTCTCTCCTTCTTTAGCACTCATTGTGCATCGTCACGCAACGTACAACCGGATATGTATGATTGGCTGGCGTCCTCCCTCCGCACCCCTTTACTCACGTACACACAATCGGTAGCAAAAGCAAGAAGAACTTCCCCCCCCCCTCCCCTCGCAAGCTCCTACTCAACCACAACACTCGATATAACGCACTACCACTGATACAGTTTTCCCCTTCCCCTCTCCTTCCCCCCCATTCTCCCCCCCCCTTTGCACCAAATAGTGTCACTACTTCGCAGTAATGAACCGGCACAACAAGTTCTATGCGGAGCTGTCCAACATGATGGACGATGACGACGATGACGCGTACTACGACGACGAGGAGGAGTATTACGAGGAAGATGGCGCCTACTACGAAGGTGAGGAGGGCGGCGCCGACTGGGCGGGACACGAGGGGTGCGACGAGGACGACGGCTACGGCCCTTCCACGGCGGTGGTTGGCACGGCCACGGCCACAGGCACGAACGGCGCCAATGCGTCCCACGCTGCACACGTGGCTGTAAATAGGCACACCACCATCACTCCTGAGAAGGACGAGGACTTTGAGCTGCTGGACCAGCTTCTCCCTGTGATGCACGAGACGTGGAAAACCAAGGCCCCCACGCAGCTCCCCCTCACGGAGGCGGAGGCGGTGCGGGCACTGCGGGAGTGCGAGTACAATCCCGAAGCCTGCGTACCCATTCTCGTGGCATGGCGCAAGGCGGAGAAGGAGAAGTCAGGCGGTGGCGCAAAGGTGCTTAAAGTTGTCAGTGCCAAGAAGGCCGAGGCGAATGGAGAGGGCCAGGCGGCCCGGTCGCGGTCCGACTCCGAGGACGACGAGGGTGGTGTCACGACGGCCTCGGGTACCGCGAGAACGTCCACGGCAACGCGCGGGAGCAGGGGCCGGAAAGGCCTAAAGGACAAGTACGCTGACGTCCAGCCTGACATGTCGAAGCCGGACTGCACCTTCGTCGTGGCGGGCCACGTGGATGCAGGGAAGAGTACCACGCTGGGCCACCTCCTTCTCCTTCTCGGTCGTGTGGACGCCAGCGAGGTGGACAAGAACGAGAAGCAAGGCGAGCGCGCACACAAGGAGTCCTTCAAGTATGCGTGGCTCCTGGACCAGTCCGAGGAGGAGCGCCGGCGCGGTGTCACAATCGATGCTGGCTCCTACTGCTTCGAGACGCCGCACCGCCGCATCCACGTGCTCGACGCCCCTGGACACAAGGACTTTGTCATCAACATGATCAGCAGCGCCACCCAGGCCGACGCCGCGATGCTCGTGGTTACGGCAGCCCCGTCCGAGTTCGAAACCGGCCTGCAGTATGGCACCAAGGACCACCTCCTGATCCTCAAGACCCTCGGCGTCGGCTGCATTATCGTTGTCGTGAACAAGATGGACGCTGCGGGGTACGCCAAGGAGCGCTACGACTTTGTTGTGCAGGAGATGAAACTCCTCCTGAAGCAGCTGCGATTGAAGGAGGACGTCGTGACAGGCTACGTCCCAGTTAGTGGGATGGAAGGTACAAACATCCTTGCCGTGGACCACGAGCGCACGCCATGGTACGACGGGCCTCCCCTCATTGAACTGCTCGACAACTGCTCCCTCAGCAGTCGGCTCTTGGACGCGCCGCTGCGCCTGAGTCTGCAGGATCTGCAGGGCAACACACTGTACGCCAGGGTAGAAAGCGGGCGACTGGTGCGTGGGATGTCGGTTCGCTTCGTGCCCTGCAACGTTGTCGTGGAGGTCAAGTCCATTGACAAGCCGACGGTAAGCAGGCAGGTGAACGTCGCCTTTGCGGGGGACACCGTGGAGATTCACACCACCTCCTCCGTCACCGGCCTCTACCCTGGGACCATTGGTGTCCCCCCCGCTGAGGTGTGCAATCCGTCGACCGACTTCGAGGCGCACGTGCAGACGTTCCCCACGCTGGCCAAGTCCATCCTGCCCGGAGCAACCTTCACCCTGTGCGTGCATGCCTTGACGGTCCCCGTGAGGGTGCACATGCTCGTTTCCAAGATGGACAACAAAGGCGGCTGGTCCAAGGGCATGGTCAAGTGCATACCCCCCAACTCACAGGCCCTCGTCATCTTCCGCGCCGAGACAAGCATTGCCGTCATGCCCGCCGAGGACTGCCAAGCGCTGGGCCGTTTTGTTCTCCAGCAGGATGGCGAAACGGTGGCGGGCGGCTTGGTGAAGAGAGTCATGGAGGCGCGGTAGCGTCCCGACCACGTGTCCCCTTTTCTTTGTCCTCTTTGTGGGTGTTTCGTCTTCCCCCCCATCGCTCTATCTCGCGACCTTTCCCGGCATACCACCCACCTCCCTTTCCCTCATCTCCCCCCTCCCCCCGTTTCAAGTGTAGCCCGCTTGTCTGGTCCACCACTTCCTTCCTTCATGCAGGGTGATGGCACCTGTCTTGTTGTTGCTGTACCGGCTGCTGCCGCATGCTGTTCCTTCGGTCCAACCAAGTTGTTGGTAGGCTATGATCTTAACGAAGCATATTCCAAACGGCGTAGAGCCCCCCGCCCCCTCTCTCCCCGTCTTTGACTCTTGCAACCACTACGACTGTACTTTGAGCTCCCGTGTTACTGTTATTGTTATTATTGCTTGAAGTTGTGAAGCACACGATCGTGCCATTTCCTGCAGCATTGGTTACTGCGTGTGAGTTGCGGAAGAACTCGAGGGATATGCGTCGTGTAGTAGGAACCAGATGCACTTGCGTGCCGGAACTCGCAACCTCCCCTCTCCTCTTCTCTCTCTCTCTGCCTCACTACCGTCAGATTCGCTACATATTGAGACGATTCTGCCAGCAAGTCTTTTCGCCCTCCTCTTCTCTGCTTTCGTCCCTCACTCTTGAGTGGAAGCGAAACGTTCTCGCGCGCAGGGGGTAGGGTTGGAGCAGTATGAACTTCTTCAGCCGTAGCAAGAAGCCGGGCAAGGGCAAGTTTAATAACGAGTACGAACTGCTCGACGAGCCCATCGCGAATGCCGAGCACATCCCACTACGATTAAGCCAAAAAGAGCGGAAGATACAGCGCCTCATGCGCGGCGTCATTTTGGCGTCGTGCTACACCGACAAGGTCGACTCTGCTGCCGCCCTGAAGAAGAACCGGGATCTCATCATTGTGCGCGAGGTCACCAACGCGCTGACTGGCCTGCTCGTGGGCCTTGACAGACGCAAGGCGAGCCAGCTGCTGAGGGAGCGGGAGTTCGAGCCGTACGAGGGGGAGATTCAAATGGCCATTGAGACATGCCGCCGCTACAAGATCATGAACCCGGATATGCTGCGAACGGACTACGTCAAGTTCCTCTACATGGTGCAGGACGCCGTGCAGAACGACGCAGCACGTGAGGCGCTGGGCTTTTCGGTGGCGGCTGACCTCGTCACTGTTGGGCGGTACTGCCGAGAGGTTGGCCTCGACGGCGTCCTGCGCGATGAGCGGCTGCCGCTGTGCATCACGCCAGTCCCCCTCATGCAGGACCGAAGCACACTGAACAACTGCCTCCGGTACAAGGACGTCACCGTGAGTGAGCTGGTCAAGGCACACGCCAAGGAATGCCGTCGCTCCGAGGACGCGGTCGAGGTCGTGGTGCGAAGCCTGAACGATGCCAACTGCTTCTCCAACGACAATGTGCGCTCGACAGAGATTCTGCTGAAGCTGCTGAAGAAGCACTTCACCCCAGAGCGGTACGACGATCGCTCCAATCTGGCCATTGACGAAGGCAACGACGGTAGCCGGCTCACCCACGATCACGCTAGGCAGTATGTCTTTGTCCTGCAAAGTCTCACGCTGTGGAAGAACATTTGCCGTCGCATGTTTGCGTTGTGGACGATCGCCGAGGAGGACATGCTGAATCCTAACGAGAAGTACGTGCTGCGCATGACGGGGCAGGGCCTTCAGCGGGTGCAGAGGGCGCCTCGCTTGTTTCGTGCCATAGAGGAGGTGCTGCAGCTGACGAAGGAGGAGCTTGGGGAGTGGGTGGGCTCGGAGCGCATCCACCTTGGCGACGACCAGGTGCCCAACGCCTTCCACTTTATTGACAAGTACGGCCAGGTCTCTCGCATCATCGTCCCCGTGCTTCGCACCATTGACATGGTCGACGAGCTTAGCAAGGACCGGCAACACGCAGCGTACCTCAACGAGGTCTGGGGTGGCAAGGAGGCGGCGAAGCTGTCCATCCTGCGCGACTTCTTCCGGCACGGCTTCGACGGCAGTGGCGGCGACAACATGGATGACGCGGGCAGCTGCATCGACGGACGCCTCACCAGCGCGTGGAACTGGTGCAACAACATCCGCTTCAAACCCTTCTACCCCCTGTTCCTCCTCGCCGGCTTCAGCTCCTTTGACGGCGACCTCAATACATAGCCAGAGTTGCCAATGTAACTAACCATAAAAGAAAGAAACGGAGAGGGCAGGCCTTCTCCCCGTTAGACGGACGTGCCCCCGCTCCTTACGTGGTTATCCAGATCATTCTACGCGCTTTGCTCCTCCTCACCGCTACACTCCCGGAAGCTGCACGGCAAACGTTCTCCGAGCTTCTTGTGCTCTACGGAAGATCGTAACCGCCTTGTGAACATCCACACACACACACACACACACACACACGCTTTTCGCCCCCCTTCACCAGCCCTTGTTCCTTTTCCTCTATCCCATCGTAGGAACTGTGTGTGTGTGTGTTGAGGGATAGCTCACATTGCTCTGACACTCGTTGTCCTTTTCGTCAAGATGCCCCCGAAAGCTCCTAATCTAAAGTTCAAGCCAAAGCTTGTGAGCCAGCCAAAGCAACCAGCCCCCGGCGCGCCATCGTCCGAGTTCGAGAACCTGAGCAGTGTCCAGCTGGACCGTCTCAGACGGCAACAGGAGGATGCACCCGCCACAGCCACCGCCGCTGCTGCTACCGAGAGCACTGCGCGGCTGGCGGCAGGTGAGCGAGCCTCTGAGCTGCGGGAGCTCAGCTCCAACCAGCACCGGGGCACGGCGTCGGCTGCGGGTGGTACCGCATCGACGGAGAAAGCTGCTGGTGGCTCTCATCCGCATAGTCACCATCAGCATGGCACCAGCCAAGCCTCCCCAACGGCGCGCAAGAGTGCGGCGGCCCAGTTGCACGAGGCGGCTGGGCGGTACTTTGACATGGACATGTACAACGAGCGTGCCAATCCTCTACCGGTGAACACCATCAACGACATTCTTGGCGGTGGGGAAGAGGGTGGAGACGGTGAGGAGGAGGAGGGACGGGAAAACCAGCCACGGATCTACCGCCCCACGCCGATCGCAAGTGCGACGCCGGGGCAAGCACCGGCACGACCCATGAGTGTCACCGCGACGACCGCGACGAAGGCGGCGGAGGCCGATGGCGTTGCCTTCCTGCAAGGTGCCATTGCGGAGTCACAAGCCTCCTGTGCCGCGAACAAGCGGTTCTACGAGAGCACCCTCGCCGAGCCGACAAATGTGTCCGCCTCCTCCTCCTCCTCTCCCTCCTCTTCGCTGCAACAACAGGGGCATCTCGCCTGGATGCAGCTGCCACGCTTCCACGGACCAAACCCACCGTTTGTGCTGCAGGACTTGCCACCCGGCAAGGTCGGTGAGCTCAAGGTGCTCCGTAGCGGACGGGTGGTGCTGGAGATCGCCGGCGTGTACTATGATGTTTGGGTTGACGAAGATGGCGGTGGCGGCTGCGGCAGTGCGGGAGCCAACAGCCAAGAGGGCCACGGCGGTTGTTGCTCGACAGTCGCTGTTACCCAGCCGTCCTCCTACCCGATGGACCCCCACTCCCGCGCGCGGTGCTACGAAGTGGGCATGCTGGAGAAGAAGATGATTTGCATCCCGACGGTTGAGGAGAGAAGGTGACTTCACTGGGTGCGACGTGCTGCTCCTCTCTCTTATTTCCTCACTGTCCTCTCCTGAACTCCCTTCTTCGGGCTAATCTGCGATTCCATAAACTTCGCTGCGACGGTGAACAGCCTAGGCCCACCACACCACGGTGTTGTCTCCCTTCCCCCGTGCCGATTCTGGCACCCAAGTGAGGCAAAGGGGGTGAAGGGTGAGGGATGAGGGGTGGCTTTGGGCCGTGAAGAAGCTCTGTTCTCTACTCCTCTCTCTTTCCTTCTCTCTTCCTACCGAGTTAGGTTGTCTCTTGACTTCCTTTTTGCGTTGCCATCGCTGTCGTTTAGACTGCCATATCCGCCTCTTCCCCGACCCCGTATCGACGACAACCATCACGACTTCATCTATTCCTTCTGTTCTCATCTTCTTCCCTTCCCCTTCCTTTGTTGACTCACACACGCACACACATTTTCCCTCTCCGCGATGTCGCAAAAAAAGTCGGAGTCAAAGGAAAAGTTCTGGCTGTACGCGTTCAGGGACCACCTGGCCAATCTGCAGGCCTACACCAACTGCATCCACACGGCCGATATCAACGGCGACGGCGACTACAAGCTTCTCATTGCCGATGGCAGCAAGAAGCTCAAGACGTACGCGGGGACAGCACTGTCGCAGGAGGTACGGCTGCTGGGGGTGCCGTCCGCCGTGACGTCCTTCTACATGAGCACCAAGGACGCCTTCAAGCGTCCCACGGTGGCCGTTGCTGTTGGCCCCAACGTCTTCATGTACAGAAACGCCAAACCCATGTACCGCTTCGCGGTACCCTCGGTACAGCTGGACCCCGAGGAGATCTCTGCGTGGGCGAGCCTCACGCGAAGCGAGATGACGATAGATGAGGCGATATCCATTTTCGAGCAGAAGCTTGACGCGGGCGTGGATGTCTCGACTCGCACGCTGGAGCTACTCCTCATGGACAACCCTGTGGAGAGGGAGGCATTCGTGCTCCGCTTCATGGACAAGCCACTGGTCCAGAATGACGTAGTCGTCTGTATGAGCTCGCTTCCTGTGTCGAGCCTAGAGGAGGGTCAGGAGAGCTGCCTCATCATCGGCACGGAGAAGAGGTTCGTCTACGTGATGGAGAACGACGTAGCCACCTGGCGCGTGCGTGTGTCCTTGCCCAGCACACCGGTCACCATTGTCACTGCGGGAACGCTGGAGAGTAGCTACCGCATCCTCTTGTCGTGCCGCGACGGACGCATCTACTCCGTCAAGGACGGCGGGTTGCACAGCACCGTCATCCAGCCGGACGCGCAGCCGTGCGGCATTAGCCGATATGACAGTCTCGTTGCTGTGATCACGATGTCCAACACGCTGTCGTACTACAACCTGAAGGGAAAGCGCCGAGACGTTGTGTTTCTGCCCGTGCCCGGGACAAACATCACCACCATCACGGACACGGTCACAGGCAACGCGCGGGGCGTCATTGTGGCGCTGAGCAACGGCGAGATCCGCGTGTACGTTGACAAACACCTCCAGCATGTGAGCCAAGCCTTCGGCACCGTCACCGCGATGAGTTACTGCCCATACGGCCGCGAGGACTCCGCCCTTATCCTCGTCCTGCAAAATGGCTCCCTGGTGGTGGAGCTCCTCCATCGCAACGCCAACCTCACCGTGGCCAACCACACCACGGCCGCTCCGCCGCCAGAGCAGGACGTTCCCATCCCCGTGCCCAAACTCAGCTCCGTCTTCACTGTGCAGACGGAGCGAGAGAAGGAGTACGGCATCGACATGTACCGCAGCTTCCAGTACGACTTGTGCCACTTGCGACTGCTGACAGCCAAGTCGTACCTGTACATGATGACGGGTGGGGAGGTGCCTACCTCGATGCTCGCTGGGAGTGCCAGCGCCACTGGCGAAGCGGCCGCCACAGCAGGCGACGGCGGTGGCGACGACCCGCTCGCAACACCCGCAGAGGGAGGAGCAGCAGCAGCAGCGAACGCGCAAGGGATGGAAGAGAGGGACCTTGATGGTGGAGGCGGCAGCAGCGGGATCACGATGGAGCAGCGCGCGACCACGCTGCTAGGCGAGGCGTCGAATGTGCGCTTCATTGCGACGGTGCAAGGACTCGGCCCGGTGTACAAGGTGAAGGGAATCATCCAAAACGTTGGCGACCGCCCCCTACACAACCTCGTCGTTGTCTTCCTATACGACGCGGAGGTCTACACGATGGCTAAGTCGCTGTTCAAGGTGCCGTACCTCGTCCCCGGGTTGTCCTACCCGTGTGACGCCCTAGTCACGCTGAAGGAGGGCGAAACCAAAGGCGACGGCGTACTTGCCCTCGTTCTCGGGCACGAACAGAGCGGGAAGCCCCTCGCATCCACCCTCGTGGATCTTCCCGAAGCCGACCTGATCGAGGCAGCTTGAAAGGGAAGCGCGATGGCGGCAGCCTCTCCTCTTGGCCGCTTTCGTCCATGTGCATTCCTCGTTTCCCTGCCCCCCCCCCTCCCTCAAAGAAAAAACTCTCTCTTTCAGTGGCAACTGTCGCAGACAGCACCCATCCACACACGCTGCTACAGCGGCCCTTCTCCGCTGTCTCCACCAAACCTCGCTATCTGCCTCCCCCCCCTCGCCCTTGTATTACTATCCTTTCCTTCTGTGTATCGTTGTTGCTGTTGCTGTTGTTGTGGCAAGTTGTTTGCGTGGCTTGCTAGCCCTGAAGCTTTCCTTTGGAATCCTCCCCTATTCCGGTCAGAATGGAGTGTAGCGAGCAGCCACAGACCACATCACCTGCCGTGGCAACGGCGGAAGCACCAGCCGCGGAGGCTGAGCCCACGAAGCCAAAGACTCGGCTCCTGAAGGATGTCGAGGCGGAGGAGAACGCGTACATCTACAAGACTCTGTACAAGTCCCTCGACGACGCCAAGGACGAGAGCATCAAACAGGAGTTCTCAGAATCCAGTGACATTCTGAAGGAGGCACGACTCGCCAAGGCGGAGTTCTACCGAGCCACGTCGCTGCCGCTCGCGCACAAGGCAAAGGGCTGCGGTGCGCTGGTAAACCGCCTGGGCGAACAGAAGAACAAGCAAGTTGCCTCTGTCTTCTTCATGGCAACCGCGATGATGTTCACCCTACCAGTCGCTGCGGTGTTCGTGGGCATGCAGGTGGTGGCGCCAAGGATGGCATGGGACCCATCGCTGTGTGGCGGCTTTGCCGGCGTGGCCGTGGCGGTGGCCATCATGCTCGGCTACACCGTCTACGCCTTTGTCGAAGATGCGGACCGTGTCCGAGAAGAGAACACGAGGAAGGCTGCCGATGCGGCAGGGCAAAAGGAGGAGGAATCGGCCAAGGACGTAGCCCCAAGCAAGAAGAAGGATTGAAAAGAGAGCGAGGAGTGGGGAGAGAGAGAGAGGTGACTCATCGACCAGCCTCCCTGCCGTCAACCCGTGTTATCCATAACACAACAGTCCCACACACCCATACCCACACACCACAACAACAATAAAAAGGGAACGGGCAGCAACAATAGCACCCATAAGGGGAAGAGCAAAGAGGACGATGAGATGGGGACGCCAGGTACATTATGGGAGGTACCCCTCCCTCTCTCTCGGTTGGTTGCAGTTGCACATGGGAAAGCAACGACAATACATAAACTCATTTCCCCCTTGCCTGCTTCTCACACACCTCTTCCATAGTTCGCCAATCCCTCCCTTAGCGGATCTTCGCCATACAGTTACGTTTGCCTTGGCATACACAAACACCGTGGCCTTGTCTGTATTACTAGATCAGTGAATCTTGTCTTTGCTCTCCCTTTTTCTCGCCTTCCCCTTCCTCCTCCCCCCCCCTCCCCACCCCTTTTTCCTACCGTTCCACTTGCCTGTGTGGAGATGGTTTCTGACGGAGCCGCATATGGCATTTCCGTTGCCGTGTATTTGGCGCTAGCAGCTCTCTTCATAGGCTTCTCGTTGCTGTACTCAAAAGTGGCGGATAAGTGCTGCGGCCCGTCGATCGACTTGTTCAAGGAGACTGATGCCCAGTCGTAGGACGGGGGGCACATTCCACAACAAAACGGTACGGCGGCGTGCCTCGGTACCCACGCCGTACTCCGTCCTTCACCATTTCTGCCGACTATCATCGGCAGTGCGATTCCATCTAGCCTGATGGGGGAGGGGTACATCCTCGCGCGCATACCTGCTTCCGAGGGTGCCTGACTATCTTCTGTTGCTGACCTTTTTGTTGCTCTTGTTTCTCTCTTACGCTGTCTCCTCTGTTCAAGTTCATACCCATTACCCCCTTCCCCAAAGTACACACACAGAGAGAACAGCGGGTATGTCGATGAGGCAGGGATGCAAAGGAGGTATGCGAAGGGATGTCTACATGAGGCTGCCTAGCAACAGCGGGAGAACATGGGGAAGAGCAGGTAATAGCAGCAACAACGGAGAAGCCGACCCGCTATGGTGCAGAACTCTTTTCATCCTTTCTGACTTTTCTCAGGCCGCACTACGGTACGGGGTGCGCGGGCTCTGCCAGCTGCACCACCCACATAGCATAGGCACAAACAAACTGATGTTGGTGGTCTGCACCACTGCCCCTCTGTGGACCGATGCGTACTCGGTGGTGGTGAGCAAACTTGTGTCCTTGGGCCTTGTTGAGGATGCTGCCAACCTGCCGGTTGTTTGCGAGGATGCCCCTGCAGTTGGCGCAAGCGTCGACGACAACGAGGAGCTTGCCAAGGCCACCCGGAAGAGCCATGTTGGCTGCTACAAAGCAATTGCTCTGGCTGCTGAGCGGGCTACATATGGGAAACAGGATGATGGCGATGAAACGATGCTTGCCCAACTCCCACACCCGCGCTGCGTACTCGTCTTTCTTGACGAGAGCACACACAATACTGAGGCAGCGAGGAAGAGCCTTGTGACTCATGTTCGCGCGTTCTGTAGCTGTGGAGGGGGCAAGCCCATGCTGCACCTCATCCCTGGTAACGCGCCGTTGGACTTCTTGTGGCTCTCGCCAAAGTGGTCGTGGAGGTGTGCGAGCAGCGGTGCCACTGAGTTCAAGGCACAGCGTCCTTCTTGGCTGAGTGGCTGGCTCTTCGGTCGCTTCTCCGTGGCGGACCAGCTTGTCCATCCCATCACGCTCGCTGGGCGAGAGGACGTGCGTCGTGCCATGCGAAGGGCCAGGACGGAACTGGAGGCACGCCGGGCAGAGACGGAGGGCTCCGAGGAGGAGGAGTGTCAATCGCCTGCGGGCCCGCCTCTTTCCTCCGCTGAATGGTGGAGTGGTGCCGTGACGATGGAGGTCTCCCCCTTTGATGCCCAGCCTTTGCAGCAACTATCCGGCTGCCCACTCTTTGTGGTACTGGAAGACGACAGCGGCCGTGGGACTGGTGGTTCTTTCCCTGCCTTGAGTGCGTCGCGGCTCCTGACGTACTGGCACCGTACGAGCTGCTATCCGGTACTTGTCTGCCGGGATGACGTCAAGTGGCGCGAGTGGGACCACGTTGCTCTTCTTGCGCGGTGTGGAATCCGCTTCACTGTGGTTCGCCTGGCGGACTCGAGTGGGGGAAGCGTGTGCGCCTACCAGAGCGAGACTGAGCTCGAGTGCGACGGCAGCAGCAGGTACAATGAGGGTTTCGCCCCTGCATTGAGGCACAGCAACTTTGGCATGGCGGCACTCGCGGCTGCCACAACTTGCTTCCTTAGTTGCGCTCTCCAGACGAGCGAGGTGGAGCCGCAGCCTTGGCCTGGGCCTGACCGCTGTCTCTGGCGCTGGTTCGACCCCCTACTGCCGCCCTCCTTCGTGGCAAGCGGTCCTTTTCAATGCGTTGAGAAGAGCGAACTCACCCAGCCCTCTCGGGAGGACTCGGTGATGTCTCGTCCTCTGCTCACGGTTCACCTGCCCGTCGCGAACTGCCAAGAGGCACGGCATGACAGCAGGGCCGGTGTGCTGCAGCAGCCTCCCTCAGCGAAAGGGGAGGTGGTTGTGCCGAGGGAGTGGGCTGCTACCTGGTCTCGTCTAGGGCAGGTGAGCGTGGAACGCGGCGGCCCCTGCATGCATACGAGTAGCATCGAGCTCCTGGGCCAGTCTGTTACGTTTAGCGTGTTCGACTCCGCACCGTCTGCCGTGCAAGGGGCCGGGCGGCCGCCGCCTGACCGAGCATTGGCTCTTCTGCTTCCCGCCGCATTGCGCGTCGTCCCGAAGCGTCTCCTGGATGAAGCAAGTGTGTGGCTTGCGGAGGGAAAAGTGAAGGCGCGCGTCACGTTTCAGAGGAGCACCGAGACAACGCCGACCCCAGCTCCGGTACTGCATGTGACACTTTCGTTCGCCTCCTCCTCCTCGATGGACAGCACCGTTCTCACATTGTTCCAGGGCAATGTGGCGTCGGCACACTGCACCACCTGCACACGCGCCGGTGGACACGGCGGCGCCGCATGTGTACACGTGGCTGCGCTTTGCGTGCTGTGCAGCGAGACGGTGCTCGTCTTCAGCGGTGACGCTGGACAGACTGCCAAGTCGCAGGTGAGGGAACCGGCCCGGCCACACGCTGAGGGGCCGCCGCTCCTCCGCCAGCCGCCCACGATCCCCAATACGATTCTGGGGCCGACAGGCATACCGCTGTTCATGACGGCGGGGCGTCAGCCACACGGCCGACTCCCGCCACGCAGACAGACTCACGCTGCCGCAAAACGGGAGGGGAGGCTGTCCTCTGCGCAGACGCAGCGCGAAGAGGGAGGGAGAAGCGCGGAAAGCCATCCGACCGCCGCTCCTGCGCCAGACAGCACCTCCCTCAACGCCTTCCGTAGCATTCATCTCACCACGTCTAACCTCCTCGAGGAGTCGTCGCTTGTGGAGGTGGAGGATCGGCACAAGAATGAAAGGGGCAAGCGGAGGCGCGAATGGGACGATGCGATGCCGTCTCCCCGCGAAGAGGAGTGATTTGGCCCGCAGCACTGGGGTCAGTGGGACGCCTTTGCCCCCCCATGTTCGCAGAGAATGCAAGGACGAGGAGTCCGTACGCGGCGACGCAATAGGGCAGGTTCACGTTTCGCTTCCGTGCCTGTCGCCAAGAAACCCACCACCGAGAAAAGAAAAGATGAACCATAGCATAGAACAGAAGAGGGTACTTGTGCGGGGGGTGAGCACCTCCTGTTTCTCCCTCGTCGTTGTGTCAACGCAGGCGTGGAATGACGTCCTCGGTAAAATGTTGCCACGGTGTGTCGCCTCCTCGTTCCACCTCACCCTCTTCTCTTACCTCTCTTGTTTCGATTCTCTCCTACGAAAAGGGATCCACTTGTGTAGCTATATACATATATACGTTTTCTTCTTGTCTTCTTCTTGGTGTCCTTTCGAGTTGCATCACGAAAGTGACCCCCCCTGTGCCCTCGTGTGTGTGTGCACTCCGCCGCCACCTGTAGACAGCCACATAGAGCACTCTCGACCCTCTTCCTCACATCCCTCTCTCCTCCCTCCCCCCTCCCATCTGCTTCTTCTTGCTTTGCGCTTGCCCCTTTCCCTTCTCGTCTTTCTTTTCTCCATCGCCGGTCAACCCACACGTGAAGAGGCCCCCCCCCTCCCCCCATCCAGGTACACCTGGCAACATCCATTTCCGTCTCCTTCTCCATCTATTGACAGCTCCATCTATATCTCACCATTGTGTCTCCCCCTCTCTCTTTTCGTCATCCTCCCCTTTCCCCTTTCAGCACTGGCGACTGGACTTCAGCGTTTCCGTTCGAAGCAGCAACGCCAGTGACAGAACACCGGCCTTCCTTTCTCTCTTCCTTCTCTTGATTTACTGTACATATACATACGTTGCCCTTTCGCGTCTCTCGCTTATCGCCTCTCCTTCCTCCTCAGTGAGGTCTGTGTTTTAGTCCTCTCCCCTCGCTGCTCCGCTGTCGTAACAGCGCTGTCGGTATCCATCTCCATTCCAGCGATTGTGAACATAGTCCCCTTCTCTTGCCTTTCGTTTTGCTTCGTTTATCTCGTTTTGTGAGTGTTTGTGTCTCTCTGTGTGTATTTGCTTTTCTTCCCTGATCCGCTCACACACAGTCTCTCATATCTCCTCTCTCTCTTTCTCGGTATATTACCCGCCATATTTCCGATTTCTCACCTCCCTAGGTGCGCTCAGACGCGAAGTGCCAGTCATGGACTTTGGTGGAGACTCCCTCGAGGAGAGCTGTGGCGGCCACGAGTTCATGGAGGGCAGCCCATTCTACGAGGCCATGCAGAAGGCGCGAGGCGAGGTAGAGAAGCCCACACGGAAGCCACCCAAGAAAAGCAACCGGACGCTGCCGCAGATTTGGGCCATGGGGAGTGCGACCTCGTTTAACAAACAGCGCATCGTTGAGGACCAAGACGAAACAATCCCCATTGACAACCCCGACCCGGAGGAACTAGTCCCAGACTCCATCCAGGCACTGCAGATGAAGAAGCACTCACACCGCCGTCGTAGCAACACCTCGCGCTCCACGAAGGACGCAGAAGCGTCCCTCGCGCAGGCGATGCAGCGCCGCCGCGGAAGCAGCTTGATTGGGAGGGTAAGTGTGCAGAGCGGTGAGCCTCGTTCTAGCGACCTGCAGCACAACGCACCGTTGAGCTCCTCTCTCACCATCCCTCACGCGCCGCCTGCCACTCTTGACGCCATCGCGGATGCACCGTCGACCCTGACGAGCACTTTGCAGTTTAAGCCGCGGCAACGCAACAGCAGTGTACGTGGAGGCAACCCACCAGCTTTGTCTGCGCCACCCGCCAACTTGCCAATGTCGTCGTCGCACGCAGCTGCTACGGACGGCAGCAGCTGCGTGAACGGCGTTGCTCGCCACGAGGTACCGGTGCGTGTGGCGCAGTCGATTCAGAAGCCAACGACCAACACGGCCAATCCCAGTGCGTCCACGGAGGCCTCATCGCCAGTACCGTTGGCCACGAGAGCACCTGCGTCCGGCTACGACGAACTGGGTAAACCACCTAGATTCGCCCATGGCCCCACACAAACGGCAGCCCAACTCTCAGTACGTGACCGTGTCGAGTTTCTCAACAGTAGCACGGCCAGCAAGGCGCCAGAGGAAGGGGTGCAGTCGCCCGCACGGCAGGGAAACTACACCACTGTGCCACAGCCCGCAAGACGGCCGGCTCTCGAAGTGCGCATCAACCCCAACCCCAACCCCAACCCCAACCGCATCGCCACCGCCACGGCCAACGGGATGGCTCCCTTGTCTAGGGAGGGCAAGTGTGTCGTCATGCCTACCGCCGGCAAGCCGCAGGCCTCCTCGGGGCAGGCAGGCCTTCACCCAACCCCAGCGCAGAATAGAGTGACTCCACCTCTGTCCTCCGCCACAGTAGATACGACCGGAAAGGCGACGCCACAAGACACCACTGCTCGCACCGCCGCCACCACTGCGCCGACCTGGGGCCAGAGCGCGTCAAAGCCAGCACCACCCACCGTAATCTCTCTGGGGCCCACAGCCCGCATCAACGATGGCGGCTCAGCGGGGAGAACACCCACGAGCGATCCGACCACGAGCGGTGGGACGACTGCCTCGCGTGTCTCTGCGACAGCCTCTTCCCCCACAAACTCCTCCCGCAGCCGCAAAGGCGGGACCGTGTCACCGGGCGACGGAAAGATGCTGGCGGCGACTGCCAAAGCCAGCAGCAGCGGCACACAGAACTTCACGGATACAGACAGCAACACCTCCAGCACCGCACTGAGCCCCACCGAGGGCCCACACATTCCGACACGCCGAAGTCGACATAAGCGTCCGTCCATCCACCTTCTCTTCCCTGCCACCGCGACGTCGCCCTCCACGATGCCGTTAAGCATCCCTGCGAACCAAGCCATCCCGCCCAACGAGGCCGAAGGCGTGGGAGCGACGGCACCCCTTACCTCGCCCACGGCAGCGGCGGCAGCGGGGAAGAGCACAAGCAGCGCAAGTGCGCCGACGTCAACATTGGAACGCAGCGATCCGGCCGTGGTGTCCGGCGTCCCATCTCCCAACTCTCATCTGCTCGGGGTGCAGTCACCCAAGGCGTCTGCTGCCGGCGCATCACCCACCAACGGATCTGTCGGCGGCTCGGATGGTGGGCAGCGCTCAAAGCGTGAGGCCCCGCTTCACGTCAAGGACAACTCGTTGGCGTCCAGCCCTGTGGTGTCGGTGGTCAATATGGGCGGAAACGGCACGATGACAGTCTCGCCCATTGCACGCCCCGTTAACGGGTCCTCTGCGGACAAGTCTCTTCCCATGATGAGTAGCGGAGGTGGCAGCGAGCCAAGCCTGGGAAGCCACTATCCGATGCAGACTCCTTCCCCCTCCGCAAAGGACTGTACCCCATCTCCTCACAGCCCCACAACGGCCTCTGCCCAGCACACCACATCGCCGGAAGAACAGATGCAGCAGCAGCAGCAGCAGCTGCGGCCACATGTGGGGAGAACCAGTGCCCAAAGCGGCCAGTCACTGTCCTCAGCCCCGCCCGCCACGCCGAGCCAGGCGTCGCAAATCAAGCAGTCACCGGGCAGCAGTGCCGGTAGCGCTGGCGTGGGGAGCGGCCCCGCCAGCCGCGTCACCGCCAATAATGGCATCTCTCCCCTGCCGCCCTCGGCGGCGAAGCCTGCTGCTGGGACGGTTCCCGTCGTCCTTTCGCTTGGTGCTGAGCACCAGCGTAAACCAATAGTACCATCAGAGCCCAGTAGACCCCCTGCTGCGGAGAGAGGAAACCCCATTGGGGACACGAGCCGTCCGTCGCAGCCCTCCCAGCCCGGGCAGGCGCTTCTCAAGGTGCCGGCGCCGCCGCCGTCCGCCAAGAAGTTGGCTCCCTTCCCGCCACCCAACAGGGTCTTCCCCCAGCCTCGTCGGGAGGATATACGGCTGTACGCGGAAAAGATTCCTCAACAGGTGCAGCGGAGTAAGGCGGGAAAGGTGAAGCTGCGTCCCAGCCCCACCAAGAGCAAGGGGTACGACTACCCCTATCTGGACTCCGACGAGAACGAGCGCATTTTGGAGAGCACACTGGACAAGTTGCCTATCGCACCGGATGCACGCCACGAGGTGTCACCCGAGCCGCCAAAGCCGCTGGGCATCAACACATTGCGCCAGGTGTCAACAAGCGAGTCCAGCTTTGCGCGGTGGAGCCTGAGCGCTCCCGGACACGGCACCAAGTATCTGAACGGGTCCTTCGCCAGCACGGTCCGCCCGGGCGACTACGGGGACTGGATCGCAGATCCGCTGGTGGCGTCGAGGAGCACCATGCCGTCGGCGTCCCGCGCGCGATCGCCCGGGCCTGTGAACGGGGGCGGCGTCGCACGCAGCGGCGAGCCAGCGTCCCACAACATTGACGCCGGCGAGGATGACAATATCGATCCAGAGTCACTGCGCAGTAGCGTCTTCTCGATCTTCGACGGGTACCACTGAACCCCAATGAGCGCACCTGCTTCGCTTCCTTCATTTATGCCCTGCTCTCCTCTCCTCTCTCTCTCTTTCCCTTCGCCCGCATCAACCGTATTTCGCACACACACACACGCAACAGATGCCTTACTTCCTTCTCTTCTCTCTGGTGTGTATACTATTGTAGGCACTTTACGTTCCTGCAGCGTTCATCGCCTCTCCATCGGTCTTCCGTCTTCTTTATGGTTGGACCTCCTCCATGTTTCCTTCCCCAAATCGTTCTGATTTGCATCTTCCTTGGTGGGAACGAACACCGGTCCTTCCTTTCGCTCTCTACCTCGACTTCTCTTATTATAATGGTTCTCCGTCGTCCTCTCGCCAGTTCCCTGCCGACCTCGGATATGCCCCTCCCCCCCCTCCCCCCAACTTTTGGCTCATTGGTGCATCCAGCCACCCCCCCCCCCCGCCCGGCCCGACGAGGGAGGGGGCGAACGGAGGGAGGGGACTCCCTCTCCGATCCCCCCTCCCCCTTTGCTCCCCGTTGCCGTCACGCTTGCGTCTTTTCCGCCACCCTTTGTGCTCCTATTCATCTGACCAGAATTCCCTCTTCCTCTCTCTCTCTCTCTTTTCCTCGGTGTGTCCTTCCACTCTTCCCGTTTCCCCTCCCCTCCTTCCGTACAAGCGCCGTTTCATTTCCACTCCTTTCCCTACGTCACCTTTCTTCGTTGACTTTGATAGTGCTCTCTCCTTCTCTTATCTCTGCTCTCTCTCTCTCGTTCTCCAGAGGTTGGCAGTGCTCTCATCCATTCACAAAGAAATCGATAAATGGAGCATGTGGGGAGACACCATCCCTCCTCTGGCCGTGCTCCATGGGATGGCGCAGGTCTGCCGGGGAAACTTTCTGCCTTGGGAATCGCGCAGTAGTCATCGATAATGAGAACACACCTGCCGGCATGCCTGCACACTTTTCTCTCCCTCCCCCTTCTCCTATAAAGGGTTACGCTCTCCCATCGTAGGTTCCCTCTCTTTTACGTTTGCTTCTCCAGCGGTGTCGTGCACTGGTTCGTGCGTGTGTGTGTACGTGTGCACGTGTGTGTGTGTGTGTGTATTTCAGCGTTCTGCGTTTTGCGTTCTGTCTCACTCCACCTCCAACACAACGCGCACGATTTGATCCTCTCGCGATCCTAGCTCTCTATCTTCTCTCCATACATCTCTCCATACATATATATATATATATATATATATACACTTGTTTATAACAGTCGTTGCTTTGGCCTGGAAGCGGCACGGAACCTTCCCCTCCCCCCCCCCTCGTGCCGACAATCCCCCCCTCCCCCCCCCCTTCGCAACTTCTGGAAGTACACGGCATTCCCATTGGGAAGAGCGGCAACTTGACCTTCTTCCATTCGCCTTGAGGAGTTCCTTTGCGAGACACTCTAACCCGCAGATTTCTCTCTCTCTCTCTCTCTCTCTGCGGGATCACCTCGCTTTTCGCCTCTGTGGACTCTTGTGCCTCTCCTGCTGTGTCCTCCTTCGTTTACCCTCTTCTCTTCTCCTCATCTGTTCCTTTCTCTCTCTCTCTCTCCGTCATCAGTCCGTACTTTCCCCCATTCCTCTTCCCCCTTTGGTCGCTGGACGAGTGAGTTCCTCCTTCTCGCTTTGTTGTGTTGCTTTCCTCGCCCTTCCTTATCCCTATTGCCTTTGTTCCTGATAACGGTGTGCTTCTACTGTGCTCCCGGCCCTCACTTCTCCGTCTCTCACACACGGTCAGCTTGTCCAGTGGAACACAGCCACCCTTTGGGGGAGGACATAACAGGTAGCCTTGATCAACATCATCATCATGCGCAGCACAGCGGTGCCCGTCCACGAAGATGGACACATGGAGATTATCGAGGAGGTTGGCGAGTACCTCGAGGGCAGCCCACTCATCCCAAAGGAGAAGTTCGTGAGAAAGGGTCGTCTGCCGCCGAAGCGACCGCCCGGCGGAGAAGTGGATGCCTTTGGCAGACGCTTGAACTCGAGCCCCAGTGCGGCGTGTGCCGTGGTCCCCGACTTCCAGACCGACATCCAGTTCATTGAGGAGGATGTCGCCGCACTCGACATGCACATCACCGATGACGTCGTTATCTGCAACGCGAACATTCGACAGGAGATCCGGGCCGGCGGCGCGGACGACGACCCGTTTGGCCTGTCTGACTTTATGCCGCGCTCGCCGTCCGCGTCGAGCGGGATCGACAAGAAGCAGACTTCCGCTGGCGCTGTTGTCAGCGTCAGCACCAACAACAACAGCCGTGTCACCGCGCGCTCCATTCCCTTCACAAGCGCCACGGTGTCCAAGGTGAGCCCCAACCCATCTATCGGCAGCTCGAACAAGTACGACCAGAGTAGCAACGACAGCAAAATACTATCGCTGCTAGATCCCATGTCGCCTGGTATGGACTCGTGCCCTCTGCCTACGATCGGTTTCTCACCACGAAAGGCGGCGCACTCGACCACCTCATTTCCCTCGAACTCCAAGGACGGCGGCGACGCCAACCGACGTAAGTCCGCCTCGTCGCAGCCCACACTGCCGACGATACCTCCTGCGACTGCGACCAAGGTACCGCCCGCGCTGGTGCGGGCCACACCTGCTGCCAACGGCAATGGCAAATCCACAACCACCACCACCGCAACTCGCTCGCGAGCACGCTCTGATACGAAGCAAGGGTCCGCCAACACTGCCACAACTGCCACTACTGTCCCCGCAAAGATTCCCGTCGCGCCGCTGACACACACTTGCCAACGGAGCCAGCCCGTGCCCGCCAACCGACACGCGACCAGCGCTGCGAGACCTGCCGAAGCCGATCCTGCGCATGGCCCAAAGGACACCACTGGCGCACGTGAGAAGGGAAATGCGCCGGTAATGCGGAGCCGCCGCAACAGCGCAGTGGACTGGTCCTCTGGCTACGCGATGCCGTCTGCCTCGTTTCTCCGGTTTACCGGTAGCGGGAAGCTGAAGGGCGTCGAGGCGGACGGCAACGCGACCACCACCGCCGCCGCCACGACGCCGAAGAGCTCCGCTGCCACTGTCACCTTCACGGACACGAACACGAACGCCGTCAGCCGCACAAACAACAACAGCACCCTCCGAGTCCGGAGGAACAGCCTGTCGGATAAGATCAGGGCCTTCGAGGACGCCATTGCCGCTCACGATGCCAAGGCTCTGCCAGCATCCTCTGCGCCGGGCCCGTCCGTCCGCCCTGCGGCAAAGACGGCTGGCAGTAGTGGGGCAGCAGCACCAACGACCACGCCGCCATTGCTTTCGTCCTCAGGGCAAGAGGAGCAGTCTCCATCTCCGCAGCGTACGCGCCTCCGCTACAGCAACAGACAGAGCAGGGGGGAGAGTAGCACGGCCAGAGACGACGCTGCCCCGCCGCATCCACCGGCTACAGGTCCGTCATCGCAGAAGAGCGCCCCACCACGCAACCCGCAGAGTTTGGCAAGCAGCCAGTCCGCAACGGCGACAGCAGCGGCGGAGCCGCGGCCATCGCGCCAGCCCCCACGGTGCAGCTCGACTATTACAAAGTGGGCACCTCCTGCGGGCGAGGCGGTGCCGGGAGGATCACCTGGAGAGGCCGCGGAGGAGTTGAGCAAGACTACCCGCCGCTCACAGGGCAACAGCAATGCGGCCACAACGGCAACGACGAAGAGCGGCAACGACGACAAACCAAAGGGGCGTCGGCAATCGAACCCAAAGGCAGCCGTACGGTCTCGTATTCCAGATATGGTGGAAGTGTAAAGGCGATGAAAACGAAAACGAAGAAGGATGGAATGAAAGACAGAAAGGAAAGGGAATGAAGGCTTCTAGTTCATCGCATGTTCTTTGGACTTGCGCCACACTCCACCACCACCACCACCGATTCCGCCTACCCTTCCTCGCTTCTTCTGCTTCTCTTCTTCTCCCTTTTTCCCTCTTCCGTTCTTTTCCCCTCTCCCGTTCACTTACCCCCTTGCCACGTTGGATGCCCTCTTCGCATCGCGCGACAACAATGTGATCCTCTTTTTCTTGTGTTGGTACGGTCAACTGTGAATGATGTCGTATTGCCGGCCTCCGGTTACTGCTCCTCCTTTCTACTGCTCTTCGCTCTTCTCCCTTGAAGTTTCCCCGTCTTTCTGTCGGACGCAGACGTGTGCCCTATTGTCACAATCACATGCAATACCTTGAACCACTTTTTGCCTCCTCTAGCTTCATACAGAGTATGTTCATTCTCCTGAGCACTGTTCCCAACAATTCCAGTGGTCCCCCCCCCCCTTGAACCTCATGCTTCCCCGCAGGAGTTTTTTTTTGGCGGGGGATGCGTGTCTTCCATTGTCCCTACCTCTCGTACCTTCCCCCTCTTCGCTTCCTGCTACGGCCCGTGCTGCGTGGTCCGTCTTGCCCTCACCTCTTCGTTTACCACCTCCTCCGAGCCGTACGCCAAGGCTCGCACGTTCTCCGTGGACAACGTTCATGGGTGCACTTGCGTCTTCACCGTGTCCTGTCTCCCTGCTACGTTGCTCTACGCTACACATTCTCTCTTGTCTTGGGTGTTCGTTGCGTGTTAACTCGATTGCGTGCTCTATTCCTGCTCTCCTTTTCTCTTCGTTTTTTCTTCACATGTCCTCTACCTCTCCCTCTTCTCCCCTTACCCCTGGTGGATGTCTGGTGCGTGCCGCTGAGCGCGCACAACGAACGCGTCAGAAGGTGGAGAGAGGAGTTCCCTTTCCCCCCCCCCCGTTCACAATGTCTCCTTTGCAATTCTTCCATCTTCCTCCTCTTCCTCACTCGATATCCATTGCACGAAAACAAAGAAACATGACACATTGTATACACGGCGGGAGGGACTACTATGTTGGAGAAAGGAGTACTCCTGATTGACTGGGAGTGCCAGATATTCTCCAAGCACGACTCGGCTTGTTGCCACTCCCCCCCCCCTATATGTCTGTCTACCTCCTCCCCGCCGCGGTTCTCTCTCTCTCTCTCTTTCTGCATGTGACATGGACGGTGTCGTCCTTACGGGTCTTTCCTCACATAGCAGTATCGCCGTCAAGCACACACAACAGAACCCCCCGTCACACACATCTCGCTCTCCGTGTCGCTCCTCCCGCCTCTCTCGCTCTCTCAGGCAAAGAGCGCGGGCTTGAAGGAGGGCGTGGTGTGCTCACACCTCCCTATCGTGCTCTTTTATTTCTTGAGGGACACACCCCAACACTCTCTCCTTTTTTAAAATTATTGCCGCACGTGGCACCGCATCCCATGTGGACGCACTCGGGCCGAATCTTCATTAATGCGGCGCGGGTGTACTATCTGCCAGATGAGGAGAGCCTTCCCCCTCTCCAGTGGCGTGCGGAGACGCAGCGGTTCGTGTTTGTCAGCGCAGAGAACGATGCAATGATGCGGTCGACGCTGATCAACTTGGCGGACATCGCCACGCCCACCCCGGCAACTCCCCCACAGCGACAGTTCCCCACTAACGGATGGGCCGGGTCGATGGCGGCGCCGGGAGGGCCTGGCTCCTCGTTTGTATCCTCGGTTGACACGGTGAGCAACAGCATCGCCTGCGAGTGTCTCTACGGCGTGGTGCCTATCGGCTACTCCTCCTCTGTCCTCCTGTACATCAGCAAGAAGAGCCACGTGACTTCGTTGCCCCTTCCAGAGCAGGAGGATGACGGGAGCGAGAGGGATGGCGCGCGCATGGTCGAGAGACGCAGGCACGAGGTGTACCTGGTGCGCAAGATGGACTGGATGCTGCTGCCCTCACGCGTCCCGCGCTCGCAGTCCTGTCTGGCAACCCCGATGGTGAGTGCGGCGGATGGGCGTCCGATGTCACAGGAGGCGGCCTCCGGCGCCGCGCAGGAGGGCTACTCGGACGATGACGACGAGAACGCGGGGAGCATCTCTGACGAGGTCCTGCGGGAGTATCTGCGCGTCATTGACATATTTTGCGCTGAGGTGTCGAAGCGGAATGGGGAGCAGTCACACCTGTACTACAGCCCGACGCTGAACCTTGCGCTGAGCCCGGAGGAGATGCTGAAGGGCCACCTGCGCGCGCAGCCCGAGGATGCGGTGAGGAAGGAGGACTGGCGAGAGGTGAGCTTGGCCTCGGTCCTTCCCCCATCGCCGCCGCAGCCGACAACGGGGCGGGGGAGCAGCCGGAGCGACGAGGAGCGCGAGACGAACTCGCGCACCGTGTTCCAGTGGAACCACATGCTCCTCCGCGGGTTTCTTGTTCCCCAGCGGCAGACGGACTTGGAGAACCAAATGAACCTGGCCGCGTCCACGAAGATCATGCGGCGGGGGGTGTCATCGTTCCCTCCCGCCAGCGTGCCCACCTCTGCCGCTGCGTCGGGGGCTGGCATCGATGAGCGAGACAGCGCCGTGTACCCGTGGAGCTGCGTCCGCATGACCGACGCGCACGGCTCGCCACGGTTCAATGCCATGATGCTGTACGTCCCGTGCTTCATACGAGGTCTTGTGGCGGCCTACGACGTGGCCCAGGAGATGCCATCCGCACTGCCCACGATTCAGCTGCACCTGATCACACGCTTGAGCTGCCGGTGGGCCGGCACGCGGTACAACCGCCGCGGCCTGGAGCCAAGCAACAGCGGCGTTGTGGCGAACTGTGCGGTCACCTCGCTCTGGGTGTCCACCGCGCCACAACCTGCGTCTCTGCGGAGGGACCGAGAGAGCGAACCCAACGCTGGGAAGGGTGGCGTGGAGCGACTGGCGGTGCTCAATCTGCTCCGCGGTTCGGTGCCGCGCCGCTGGGAGCAACCCGCCGACATGCACTTCAAGCCACCGCTGAAGGTCCTCTACCCGAACAACGCCGTGGACGAGGTCATGTCACACTTGTCTTTCCTTCAGGGCGTTCTGCCCAACGTGAAGAAGGTGGCGTGCGTCGATACCACGTCCACATCCTGGCTAGAGGGCCCGCTCTCCACGGCATACGCGACGGCGGTGAAGAAGGTGCAGCGGAACCTTCTCCGCAACATGCCGTTCGAGCCGCTCGAGGAGGGCGAGGAGAGCGAGGAGGAGGGGGAGGGAAAGGACGGCGAAGCGGCGGAGACTATGTCGACGCGGACGAAAAGGAGCCCGCAGGTCGCCCAGATCGCGCTCAACGAGAGGACGCCGCTGAGCTACGTCAAGTTCGACATGAAGAGGAAGCTGAAGGCGTTCCGCTATGGCGATCTGAGACGCAATGTCGTGGCGGAGATGGTAGCCAATAAGGTGGGTATCTTCCCCAACCGACTTACGTCTGCTGGCGGGACCACCACCACCACGGGGCCTGCGAAAGAGCCAGAGACTCTGCCGTCATGGGTAGACTTCACTCGGTGCAGCTACAGCACGTTGGGCACTGCGACAGAGCCGTCGCTACGGTGGCAAGGACTGTATTACCGCGTGAACTGCCTCGACTGCTTGGACCGCACGAACCTGTTCCAGGCCATGCTGGCCGAGTCCACCCTCCCCTTCCTGCTTCGGTATGTACTCGGCGAAAGCGATGGCGACGGAAATGGCAAGGAGAGCTCTGTTCTCGAAGACCAGCCAACACGGCAAAAGCTGCACGTGGCGGTGTGCACCGCGATGCGCCGAATGCTGGCGCAGCAGGGCATTGCCATCTCGCAGATGTATGCCAACTCGGAGGCGCACTTCCTCGCGTTTCTGCTCGGCTCAGACCTAGACCCCTCGCACAACAGCAACAACGAGTCGACCAAGTACAGACCGAGCCTTGACGAGGGGATGCTGGCGCTACGTCGCTGGTTCTACCAGAACTTTCGCGACGGCGGCAAGCAGGACGGGATCTCCCTTGTGACGCTGCAGCACGACCCGTCGCTGTACCCGTCGGACATTGAGAGCCCGTTCTCGCGCGACCTGACGTCAATGAACAAGCTCGTTCTCTACGGCCTCCTGTTCGCCGTTGTACCGTTCGTCTTCAGCGTCGTGAGCTACCTCTTCCTTCCCGCGAGTCGGACGGAGCGTCACGTGCACCTCGCCCTGTGCGTGGGATGGCTCATGTACTTTGCTTTCCTCTATCAGAAGCTGTCAAAGTACCGTGCTTCCTACACAAACCAACCGTTGCTAAGCAGCACCTGGAACTGCTGAGGAAGGAGAGCGTGAAGAGAGCCGGAAGCCGCCCTTGTCTTGCGTTGGCGCGCGTACACTCGCTGGCCCAAACATCTCACCTTCCCTCGTGCTCGATGTTAACAATAACGCACTGACAGCGAGATGAGAAGTGGAAAGATGCAGAAGAGTGAGGAGAGTTCTGTATCGTTTGATTCTTTTTTTTTTTTTTTTCTCTAGTTCTCGCTTTGCATCTTTTGGGTGTGCTTCTCTCCGCTCTTTCCCACCATCCTTCACCACACTCTGTCATCCTCCACCCCCACAGACACGCAGACACACTGACACGGGAGCTGCCGGTATTCCTACCGTCACCTTCCCACTCATACCCTCCCCGACGAAGAGAGGGAGAGGGGTAGGGTCCCCGCACCAAATGGACCCGCTGTGCACGCACATGCTGCTGTCCCTATTCTCTCCTCTCTCTACCTTCCCCTTATGAGTAGGTAATTGCTCGGACCAGCCCCGACAAAAAGCCTGCTCACGTTCCCCCCCCCTTTTCTAGAGTATCTCAGACCATGTCCAGAGTACTAAACCGAGGCCGCCCCTTTCTGGCGAATCTCCCCAGCAACGACCCTTGCCGCGCCACACGCGACCTGCTGCGGAAGAGCACGCAAAAGTTCTTCCTCCCGTTTGTGCAGACACGACAGAGCTCCGCGGACCTCGCGTCCTACCGCTTCCGGGAGAACTTGAGCAACGTTCTCGTGCCCTCCATCATTGACAACAGCACCAAGCCGAGCCGTAGCACCAACCTCCCCAGCAGCAGCGGTGTGTGTGCTGGTGGTGGCAACAGCGCTGCCGCCAAGGGTTCGTTTCTGTGTGCGGCGCAGCTAAACGGAGAGGTTGGCACCTCGCGCATCTTTGAGGACCTGTTCCACGTCATTCTCGCGGGCTTCGATGTGGTGCATGTGAACGTGGAGAACAAGGACGGCTGCTCAATGGCCGTCTCCGTGCAAGACCCGTGCCACTTCTGCGGCTTCCTCGTTCTGGCGCACACCCGCCCATTTCTTGGCTGGCAGCCGTCGTACATCCAAATGCCCAAGACCGCCATTGCCACAGAGCTGAACCCGTCCCACCCCCGCAACGGCATCAGCGAGGAGTCCTACTCCCGCTTTCAGCTCCGCACACACGACATCCTGCCCTTCGCAAAGGAGAACGAGGGCGAGGTGCTGCTGCCCAAGACGTTCATGGTCCCCTTCTCCACCCACGTCGAGGGAGCCTCCACCGCAGACCGCAGCAACTTCCTTCTGTCCCACTTCAACCTCCGGCTGCGCTTCGTTGACGCGCTGTGCACCGACCCCGCCGCGCGCGACACGTTCGGGGTCCCTGGCAACCGTCTGGACCGCCCCCCAGAGGCCGTCGTCAAGGCCCTGACAGACAGGGAGACGGTGAAGCTGTTCGTAGGGCTGCGCCGTCTTGGTGTGCGTCCCGAGTTGATCACGGCAGAGACGCTGCTCGCCGCCACGGAGCAGAAGGCAGCGTGGGCCCAGGCCCTGAGCACCATGTGAGCTGACCGGGATCCGCACGATCTCTCCATCAACCTCCACGAACCGACCCAAAACAGGCGACCACCAGCCGTTGTCTTCCCTTCTTCTGTTCCTCCCTCTTCGTTCGCTCCCCCCCCCTTCTTTCGTGTAGGTCCTTTCTCCATTCTCCCCTCCTTTATCTTCAGCCAATTCGCAACACCAACCCCACTTATTCCTCATTTGACGTTGTGTTGGTGAAGGGGAGAAGAAAGGGGGGGAGGCGGGTGTTGTACAAACTTTTCGGCCCTCCTCCTCCCTTCACCAATAATGCCCCCCCCCCCCTTCTACTCCTGCGTTGCCACCACCACTGCTTCGCAAGGAGGAGCGGGGCCAACTCCCTCGATATTCTGTCTCCCCCACTCTGTGCCCTCCCCACCGGTTCACTTCCTTCCGCCCCATCCTTGTCACCGAGGAGGAGTTGCCGAACCGTATTCCCCCTGCACCTGACCGGAAAGGGAAGAAAGGTGACCCCCCCCCCCCTGCGCATGGACATACAAGTACACATGCACATGCACGCCCGTACCGTACGCGTCGGATTGATTCGGGGTATGGTAATCTACCCCACTCGTCCCCCCCCCTGCTCCTTTCTTCCTTCGTCGGTGCAGTAGGGAGAGCGGCTGCAAAGCGGAGACACACTCGACTTCTCTCCCCCCTTCTCCCCCTTCTCCTTCCACAAACACCTTTACGTTCCTCTTTTCGATTTCGCGGAGTACTGTTGTTAAAGTTGCGTGATATCCTGTGCTACGAGACTCGCTTCGTGCTTTCCTCGCGATGCCTTTCGGCTCGCTTGACTCCTCTTCTTTCTCGTTTCTCGCGACAAACTCGCTCTCGTTTCTGCTTTGCTGATGTGTGCGCACGTGGGCAATGATATCAGCATTTCGTCTAACTACCCGACTCCCCTTCTTCTCCCTTCTCTCTTCTCCCTTCTCCCTTCTCCCTTCTCACTTCCCCCCCCCCCCCACTCCCCAGCAACGGGTACGGGAGCTTTCCTTCAATTCGCCCAAGGAGGTAGTGGCAGAACCCAACGCGCCTCGCGCCTGTCTTTGTGGACGTTGGTGGTGTGTGTCCTTCCCGGAAGTAGTAGGATCGGAATAAAACTAACATATGAGCACACACGAGACGAAGAGACTGACTGCCAACGAGTTGGGTTTTGCCTCTCCCTCCTTGATTTTTCTCCCTCCCTCCGTTTCTTCTCTTCCCTCGTTTCACGAATGGTCAATGCGTGACCACATACTTGCTGCTCTCTTGTATCCGTAACGTACACGAACGAACGTTCTACTTTAAAGAAAAGAAAAGAAAAAACACTCATAGCAGAAAACCAGTCTTTTGAAATGCACGAGAACGCTTCCACACGTTCTTTTCATTCTCCGCTCATCATTAGCCGCTCTTACCGCTCGCTCAAAATGAAACGATGAAGTGTTGAATGAAAAACAGGAAGGAGAGAGAGTTCTCACCCCCACCCTTTCCCTCTTCTCAACTCTGATTTTACACTCTCTACACGGCGCGCGTCTTCTTTCTTTTTGTTGCTATTAACCCATCTCTTTCTCCTCCCTCCCCCCACTTTCACTGTCGATCCATCCCAGCCAGAACCTGTGAAAGCAAAACCACTTCCCACTTCTCCTTCTCCCCCGTCGACCTAACCACCGCCACAGCATTCATACAGCACTATTGCTTCAACTCTCTCTCTCTTCTGCTTCTTAACAGTGCGACTACATTTCATTATATCTAAGTTTATACATATATATATATACATGCCCACCTATTAATCACGGATGTGGACAGGACAGTGCGGCGGGTGACAGTTTCCGAGGGCGTCGTTTGCGCACTGTCCAAAAATCACTGCTACCATGTATGCTCTCCCACCTTCCTTTTCCTTTTTCTTTGGGATCCGTAGTTCCCTCTGCCTTTCTCTATACAGTAGCAGTCACCGCATCCGTGTTATCCGAACATGAACCACCTTAGTCTGCACGATGGGGGACAGGAGGATAGTTGATCTCCCTCTCCCCCCTCCCCTTCCTCCTCTCCACGGGGGCGAACTGTGTGTGCGATACGCTGCCGGATGAGGCAATGCTCCGTCAACCATCCACTCTTCCCTTCCTTACCATGCTCTGTACTCCTCCCCTCCCTTAGCAAGGTATTCCCGACATCGGGGCTGGACCGCTGCTGCTTTTGCTTAGTAAGATAGGTTGTGCGTGTGTGTGTGTGCTTTGAAGACATACCAAAAGGTGACTCGTTGGCCAGCTTGGTAGACCAGCGATGTCGTCGTCGTCGTCCACAGTGCGTGGGGTGTGCGCTAAAGAAATGGACAAGTTTCGCGTGCTGCAGGGACAGTGGTGGAACCCGCACGGCCCGCTGCGATCGCTCCACCTCTTCAACCCGATGCGGGTGCAGTACATCTCTGGCGCACTGCTTAACTATGGCAAAGGGATGAACCACGCCGCGGGCAATGCTGGCGCGCCGACGCACACACACGGCCGTGCCGGAACGCCGTTTCTCTCCCCGTCCCTGAGCGTGCTGGATGTAGGCTGCGGCGGTGGCATTCTCTCCGAGTCCCTTGCGCGTCTTGGCGCGTCCGTCACCGGCATCGACATGTGCGAGGAGTCTGTGATGGTGGCGGAGCAGCGCAGGCAGGAGGCAGCGGCGTCCCTTACCGCCGAGTGGGCGAAGCACCTCACGTACAAGGCGACCTCGCTCTTCGACGTGGTTGAGGGGAAGGAGTCCGCCAGGCCCTTGAAGCGCGCC
Organism: Herpetomonas tarakana; assembly: GCA_030849825.1. Taxonomy (NCBI): domain Eukaryota; phylum Euglenozoa; class Kinetoplastea; order Trypanosomatida; family Trypanosomatidae; genus Herpetomonas; species Herpetomonas tarakana. Next base: position 67,123 of record JASAOB010002864.1, read on the forward strand.
TACGACCTGGTGGTGGCCAGCGAGGTGATTGAGCACGTCAGCGACGCGCGTGGGTTTCTTACCGCCCTGTGCCAAGCCACGAAGCCCGGCGGTCTTCTCGTCCTGTCCACCATGGACAAGACCGTGCAGACGTATATCTCGCACATTGTGCTCGCGGAGCAGCTGACGGGCGTCGTCACACCGGGCACACACGACTGGGCAAAGTTTGTCCCGCCTGGCGACATGACAAAGTTCTGTGCCCGCCCTGGGAACGATGTTACCAACGTGGATTTACAGTACATCCTCACTTACCCGGACATCTGCCAGTCCATCGCATCGCGCAATTTTGAAATCAACTTCTCGCTATCCAAGTGCGTCAACACGGGCCATTACTTCTGGGCCGGCGTCAAGGCACCAAAGCCCACGGCCGCCGCGGAGGATGACGACAAATCAATGGACTAGGCCTCCTCTCCCCCCCCACCCCCCCCGCGGCATCCATCAAGACACCTCTCTCTCCCACCATCGCCGGCGAGTCACTATTGCCCTCCTTTCGGTGCTTTCTCGACTGTGGCTACTTTTCTAATGGTTACTCATCTCAAAACAACTCTTCTCCGTCGGTGCGTGATTGTGGCACCATGACATGGAGTAGCATGCCGGCGTAGTACGGCCCTCACACATCAAAAAAGAAGACGACGGCAACGAAGTCAACCCACATGGCAAACGGCTCCTGCTGTAGGGCGGGAAGGAACTCGGGAGCGCCTCTGTGCACAGAGAACCCAACTGCCCGAATCCAGGACAAGGAATCTATTGGGAACCAGTCCAACACATGCGAGCTTCATATCTCTTCACCTCCTGTGCCACCCTTCTTGTGTGGAGCACTGCATCCCCCTCCCCCTCCCCCCCCCCCTCAACCACCACAACACACACTGACACGTTCGCAAATCCCCCTTGTACGCCAGTTTGGCATTTCCCTTTCACTCTTTCCTCCTCTCCCTGTTTGTGGGGACTTCTGTCTGTCGGTTCGCACTAGGAGTGACACGCTGTTTGACGCGCATACAAGAACAACAACAACAAGAAGCAGCAGCAGCAAGATACCGAGGAAAGCGAATGTCGGCTACGTCCTCGCCGTCGCCGGCGCGTGCCGGCATCCGTTTCGAGGACCTTGGCGAGCCGGTGCAACGGTTGCTCAAATCCCTCAAGGGCGACGTCTCGCAGGACGACTACGACCTTCTCGAGTACGTCTCCGTGAAGGACATGGCGAAGATCTACTCTGAGATGGCCACCGACCGCCACGCGGAGGAAATCTGGGAAGAGCTGCGCGCCTCTTTGCAGGAGCGGAAGGAGAAGGCGGCGCGGCGCGAGGCCGACCTCGCCGCGAAGCAGCGCGAGCTCGACGAGGAGCGCGCCGCGGAGGAACGCCGGCACAAGCTGCAGGAGGAAGAGGAGGAGCGCGAGCGCCAAGCCGCCGAGGCGGAGCGCCGCCGCCGCGAGGAGGAGCGGGAGCGGCGCAAGCTCGAGGAAGCGGAGGACGCTGCTGCGATGGAGCGCGCTGAGCAGGAGGCAGCCGCCGCCGCGGCGAAGGAGGAGGAGCGCCGGCAGAAGGCGGAGCGGAAGCGCAAGCGCCGAGAGGCGCGGGTGCGCGAGTTGCAGGAGGAGCAGGAGGCGCTAGAAGCGGAGAAGGCAAGGCAGTTAGCAAAGCGCAACCGCAACCAGAAGAAGGACTGGTCCGAGTACGTGGACAGCCACCCCCTGCAGTTCCGGAACACCAACGGCGTCGACGAGAACGGCGTCCCGGTCATCGAGCAAGCAAAGCTGCAGCACACGCTGAACGCGCCGCCCAAGGTGTCGCAGGCTGTGCTGATGCGCACGTACACGCCCAAATGCCCTTCTTGCGGGACGCGCTTCACGCAGCCACCGCCGAGGTGGGTGTGTCCGATATGCGAACGCCGTGAGAAGCAGGAGGTGATGGTGTGGCAGCCCGACAACGATAGCGACACCTGTATGCACTGCAAGGCTTCGATTCGCCGCTTCACCCGCCATCATTGTCGAAGCTGCGGCCGCCTTGTGTGCACGAACTGCTGTGGCAATCTGGCTGTCATCACCACCCTCGGCTTCCTCACGCCAGTGAAAGTCTGTGATCAGTGCGCGCTCAACAAACCGGCGTACAGGTGACACAACGACAGCTGCACAGGTGCGTCTTCTCCTTCCTTCGCCTGGGGCCCTTTTTTTGGGGGGGCCGCTCTCGGCGTTACACGCTCTCTCTTCTTCTCTCTCTCCTCTCTCACGGGGGACGGAGTTCATCCCGCACCATCGGCTTTGCCGTGCAACGCACTTTGCCGTGTGCCGCCCTCCCCTCCCCCCTCCCTTCCTCGTTGCTGTTTTGCTTTGTCCCATCCCACGCACACCCCAACACTTGCCCCCCCCCCCATTACTCCTTGACTTGTCGTATCCATCAGTGTGACTTTTGTTCGCTTCCTTCTCCCCTTCTTCTTCTTCATATGCTCGTGCTGTGCCCTGTTTGCCTCGCGAATGCTTATCTCGTCAAGAGAGGACAGACAGTCATGCGTACTGAGTTGTACTGAGCAGTAGGACCGCCCTGCGAGCGTTTCCGCCTTCTCTCGACCGAGGTGGTGCAACGCCACTGCACCGTTCCTGTTTGCCGTTGGAGCCTTGCTTCATGGTTGAGTTTCACTCGGCGCTCTCAGCGCCGTTCCATATTCACACGTGGTGGTCCGTGTGTCGACTCCTCGCACTGCTCCCGCATTCCACTCTACATCCTCCCAGTCGTATCCATTAGCGTCGGCCCATTGGACTTTTATTCTCAGCGCATCTCACAGCTCTTGTCCCTTCTTCTATTGTTATCGCCTCCTCCCCTCCCCAGCCCCTTTTTGCGACGGAGGCTTCCTGCGATAAACACCCTGACGGTACGACGACCATGGATCAGCTTAGCGTTGCCGTTAGCTCCTTTGTGAGCAGCATTGAGGATGCGCGCTTGCCATACATTGGCGCGGGGAACTACGTCAAGGCGATCGCTGTCGGCATTCCTGTCGCCGTGCTGCTTCACGACCTGGCGGACCAATGGATGCCTGAGAAGACCCGTCTCCCGATCATCTCCTGGTTCACGCGCAAGTGGCGCGCCGACCCCGACACGAAGTTTGCTCACCTGCGCGTCATCAGGAACCTCATCATGTTCGCCTTCTTTGTCATTCTCCAGAACGAAATCACGGAAGACGAGGTCACAATATTCCAACCCAGCGATCTGCTCGAGCAGCGCATGCGCAGCACCAGTGCCACGAACAGCGTGAACAAAGAGATCTACAAGGCTCGCCGTGCCGCCTTTGCCGCAGCTGACGAGGTGATCGGTGCCGAGGAGTCGAACAGCGCTGCGACACAGCAGCAGACCGATGCAGTGCTTCGTCGTCGCTACCTGCACGACGAGCGGGTCCAGAAGAAGTAGACCTGTCGGATGCATGCGTCTCGTTTCTTATCTTCTTCCCGTTGCGTTCTCCTCACGTTGGCGTCTCCCACTCGTTGTTCCTCACATACTGTCTGTTACCCACTCCCTCCCCTCCCTCCCCCCCTAAGCCTCCGCTCAGCTGATGATTGTTATTTTTGCCTTTCTGAACCTTGCCCTCACTCGCAGGAAGCGCACTTGGGTTCGGTTTAGGGCTGTGTGGTGGCTGTTGGCGTCTGCGTATCCAAACTGGTTGGTTCTCGTCACCTTCCCTTCACCTTCTTTCTCTCTCCCTCTCTTTCACTTAAGATTTAATACGATGTCCTGTGTCCTCATCAGCATATAAACCGAAGGGAAGTTGAGGGTCGCACGCGGAGGGGCACAGGAATCATCAGCTGCGGCTGCCGCGTGGACAGGGAGAAGGACCACGTGTGTCATTCTCGTGACGCCTCTCGAAGCGAGGCAGGGGGGGGGGGGGGGAGGGGGGGGGGGGGGCGGGGGGGGGGGGGGGGGGGGGGCCCAGTGCAGTGTTCCCCGCGCGCACTGCTTCCCCCTCTCCCCCCCCTCCTCCCTCTCCCATTACCGGAGCTTACTGAACAGAACACTTCTGCTCGCGTTGCTCCATGCGACGCACCACATGCGGATTGTCTCTCACTCCACCCCATCCCCCTCCTCTCCCTGTCCTTCTTACGTACTCTCTGCATGGGTAGAGTCACGAGGCCGGAGTTCCCAACCAACACACACACACACACCAGAGAATCCCTCACTTTCCAGCCAATCACACTCACCGCCAAGTACTTGCTGGCCCGTCGAACTCTCCTTGCTTCTTTCCCTTCTTTCCGTATTGTGTCTCTCTCACTTGCACGTACCCCTTTTCTCCTGCCCCCCGCTTCTCTTTTTCTACCTCCTTGCCTCTCTCTACTTGCTTGAACAGACACAACACCATCAAAACTGTCTTCTTGCACTTCGGCGCCTCATTTACTATTCGTACTTTTACTATTGTTGCGCGAAACCTCTGCACTCCTGTTGATTCGCGTCTAGCATCTCCTCTCCCCCCCCCCACTCTTCTCCGTGTAGCAGTTGATCCACCGAACATCCCCCCTCCCTCCCTCCACCTTAGTAACCGCGTCGCTGCACCGTAGCCCTCCCTTCCCTCCATCTCGTGAACGTGCGCGCGCGTCCTCCTCCCCCCCTCTCCTTACCGTAGGAGAGTAAGAAGTATAGGACTAGTGAAAAAGCAATGAATGAGAGAGTGGTCAGCGGGCAATCCGCCATCGTGGGCGAGGACAAGTCCACATCCGTCTACAGGAGTTTCCTCAGCCTATTCGTGCCGTCCCAGGAGTTCGACGTGGAGTATATTCTAGTGACGTACTGGTGGGCCTTCCTAGTAGCCTTTATTGTCGTCATGGGTGTCTGCGAGTACACGCGTCTGCATTGGCAAGTTTGGTGCGACCAGCGTCGCCTGCGCTCCTTCAAGCGGCAGTGCAAGGTGCGAAAGATGGCCAACGACCTCGCCACCCTACACGGCAAGTGCGCGCTGTCCTCTATGGGATCACGAAAGCCCGCGGAGCCCGTCACGCGCACCAGCGCAGACGAGGAAACCAACGCGGCGACCACCAGCCGTCGCCGCGCGGTGGAGTCTCATCCCGAGAACTGTCAAGGCAGCAGTGCCGCCGCCTCCGGGAACAATCGCGAAGAGTGTGACCCCTCCACTGGCAAGGCCACAGATGACAACGGAGCCGCAGAGGGCAGTGGAGGAGGCTTGCCAAACGTCGTCCCTGCTACACCCGTTACCCCCGCACTCGCCAGCGAGAGTACACACGCCACGCCCCCCGCGGCTGCCGAAACACAGGGTAGCAAGGAGGAGGGAGCTACTGCCGACAGCTCGTGCGCGCTGCCGTCGTTGCAGCAGGACCAGCCGGCGCGCATTGTGGCCGCAGACGGGGAACACCAGGGTGAGGAGCAGACCCCCCGTGTTTCGCCTCGCCTCGCACCCGGCACCGCGTTCGAGGAAGAGGCGGAAGTGGAGTCTAACAATGGCAGCCTTCCCAAGCGCATTGCGGCTGGTATCACGCCCTCAGCGCTCCTCGCACGTTTCAGCTCCGCAACGACGCCTCTGTCGCCTGGCGGGCTCAGCACGGACGGGGACAGCTCCGTCTTCAACGACGCCGTCTCCCTCTCGGCCTCCTACCCGATCCCCAACTACTGCTGCCCCCGCTTCTCCGCAGACGAGCAACGTAGCATGGAGAGACGCAGACAGGCGAACGAGAGCGACTGGCTCGAGGCGCGCCGTGCCCTTGAGAACACTAAAGCGATGGCAGTGTGCCGCGACTCGCAGGGCAACGACTACCTGACCCCACCCACCGACTGCCTTAGCACCTCGTCCTCCGTGACACGCCGCCGGACGCGAAAGGCGGTATAGAAGGGGGGGGGGGCAATTATCCTATTGGATGCCACTTCCTTCTCTGCGTCCGTCATCCATCTTTTTCCTTCTCTCTCTCTCTCCCTCTGACTAGCATTCCTCCCTGACCCGACCTCCCCGCTCTCCGCACAGTGCTCAGAGGGGAACGAAGAGCGAGCTCTCTCCCGATTTACCGAACTCTATTCTCCTTTCGCTTGGGTTGCTCTCCCTTCGTTGCTTGCTTTATGCTATTCTTGTTGCTGCTCTCGTTTCGTTGTTGTCTCGTTGCTCTTCCCTACTGTGTGTTATTCTGTTCTGCCTTCGGTCTTGTCGAAAAAAAAAGAATTCGTATGTGAGAGTGGGGGACAGACCTGTCGTGCCCCCTCCCCCTCTCTCCTTTCTCCTTTCTCCCCCTTCCCTTCCCTCCTCCCTTCTTTTCAGCATTCCTTAGTTTGCAAGACAGTCCACCTTTCGTGTCCGCCACCGAGTGGCACGTATATCCTTCCCGAACTTGCCCGGTATCACAAGATGATGCGCATCCACGCACGCGTGAGTGTGTGTGCGTGCGGTCCTGTGTGCGCTTGTAGGGAGGAACCGCCTCCCTCTCATCGGCTCACGTGCTTTTGTCCCTACGAGGAGAAGGAAGGGATGTGAACACTCTTCTTTCCTTTTCCTTCTCTCCCTCTTTCCGGCTGTGGAGGTGATCCCTCAAGTGCTCCCCTCGACAGCCCCTCACGGTTCTCACGGAAGACACGCGGGATGACAGGTAATGAATCGTGTCGAGCGCTGTTGTACATCTCTCTCTCTCGTTCTCTGTTTCATCACTTTCACCTCGTTTCCTTCCATACGGTGCATGGCAAAGAAAGAACACTTCCCCTGGGTGTAGAAACGAACGCACCGGTGCTCTCTCCCTTGGGCGACGATCTTCTGTCCCCTCTCCGTCTTCCTTGCTATCTCTTCCTTATCTCTCTCTCCCCCCCCTCTCTCCTTCACTCGTTCCCTTGTATGATGGTCGCTCGCTGTTTTTGTGTGTTTCTCTGCTGGCCTTTTGCTCTCCCATCCTGTGTGCTCCAAATGCACATGCCTACGACTGTCAGATCGTATATTGTCCTTCCTCGCGTCTTTTTTCACTGTGCTTCTGTCTCTTGTACGTTCCGTTTACTCGCCTGCGTGTTGCGTGTGTGCACATTCATATACTTCCTTCGTTGCTGCCCGTCTCTCCCCTGCCCCCCCCCCCTCCCTCCCTTTTCCGCTCGTACACACATCTGCCCCGGCTCTTTACTGGGTGCTCCTTTGTGTACCTGTACTTCTTCCCCGATCGTCACCCTTCCGCCTTCCCCCTCTGTTCCTACCCCCGTTGCGTTCTTTCCTATTCTCACCTTACCCTTCTGCCGCTCGCCACGATCCATATGGCTGAACAGATATATGTATTCAACGTGCGTTCATCTTCCCCTCCGCTTTCCCCCCTTCTCCCCTCTCTCTCTGGGGCCTTGTCACCCTGTACGTGAGCGAACCGGTCAGAAATACACATAGCCATTCATAAGAGTGCCGCCAGGGAGTGCGGAGTAGCGGTGATGTACACTTTACAGCAGGCGACAGCGGGGAAGCATCGCTTCTGTGTCCATGGGTGCTCGTGGTACCGGCAACTGGCAACGCACCGCATGCATGCCGGCACGGCTAGTGTGCCCTTCACTGTCTGTGGCAGTAATGTGTGTGTGTGTGTGTATGCGGTACACGTATCCCTTTATCTGCGTATCCCTCTCCCGTTGTATCTTCTCGTCTGTGTGCATGGCAAGGCTGCATCCCTGTAAACAAAAGCAACGTGTTTTGCATGTATAACTCCTTCCAGCAAGCCTCTTCACCTGCCTCTCTCCGCAAAGTACACACTTGCCCCTGTACACCACCCTATGGAGTCAGCGCCACCATCCTACCTCACGGGCGGGGACGGAGAGAAGGTCAACCGAAGCCCTGACAAGTGCCTACCCCTCACTCTACGACTGGACACACCCCAGGACTCTGTTGTCTTCAAGCAGTGCCCTCCCTCTGTCTCCGAGGACGCCGGATTCCGCGTCGTGCCGTTGCCATCCGCTTTAGCTCCGCTGGCGGTGGGCGACATCGTCGCCTACGAGTTCGTGTCCACCGATCGTAGATGGCGCTGGGCATTGGGAACGGTGCAGGAGCTGCCCGAAACACCCGTGTGCGGTGGTGGTGGTGGTGGTGATGCGGTCCTGCTGACCGACTCCTCCACCACCACATCTGTGGATGAGCACGCTGGCGTGCCCACAGGGCAGCCACCACCACACCATCTGTTGGTGACTGTCAAGGACTGGGTGTTGTCGCAGAAGAGCGGCAGACCGCGCCGCCCCCTTGTCCAGCGGTATCAACAGATGTGCGAGGTCCCCCCGAAACAGCTATCCCCCGTTCATACCCCACCATCCGACGACCACGTTGGCAACGCAAGGCGTGACGCAGCCTCGGGCGAAAAGACCACGCCAACGCCCCACATGTCGCAGCTCTCACCCGCCCAAGAGCAACGCGCCTCCGTCCAGTACGAGGACGGTAGCGGCCCCATCACGCCTGTGGGTGATGAGGCCGCGGCAGAAATCGCCAAGGCCGCGGTCCTTGTTGAGCTTGCGTGGGACAGTGTCGTGGGGACGGAGCACTCCCACTGGGAGGAGGTGCTGCGCATGCCCGAAGACACGGTGCCAGAGGTAACTCGCCTAACGTTCTGGGCGTTCCTCCTCTACGCCGGCCTTCTCCCCCGGGATGCCGGCGGGGAGGGGGACTCTGTCACGGGCGCCGCTCCCACCGGTGCGTGGCGGACGATCGTAGATGCGATGCGACACGCCGCGTTTGCGGACCGGATCCGTGCGCTTTTCCTTGACACTGTGAGTCCCATTGGTGGTGGTGACGGGCTCTCCCCGCCGGCGTCGCCTGCGAACTCTGCGGAGCAGTCATCCCCAGCAAGCCGCTCGCTCTCCGTTGCCAGAAGCACTGGCTCGAGGCGGCACGCTCTATTCCCCGCCATCAGCGACGCTCAGCGAGCGACGCACAACTACGTGAAGGAGCACATCCTGTGCCATTCGTGCTTCCGCCGCGACGACGCCGTCTGCGCCGGTGTTCTCACAGGGTGCGTGTATAAGTGGGTTGAGAGCGTCGCGCGCTACTTTGACTCGCGCATCGCAGCGGCCACGGTGCGCCAGGACGAGGCCGTGCGCAAGACTCGCGTCGCGACACGTGCCCCTGAGCTTCTCACGTTCTCCGAGAGCACCACGCGAACAACCACCGCCTTGTCCTCTGTGTTCTGCAAACTGGAAGGTGTGTGTTGGCTGCGTGAGAACATCGTGCTCACCCGAGCGGACATTGAGCGTCTCAACGCGGCAGCCCACCGTGACCGCCACGAGCCGGGTCTGCCAGAGAACTCTCAGTCGCTCGCTCACACAGCATTCACCCTTCTCCTACACGCCGAAAGCGCTGCTCGTCACGCCTGCATGTGTGAGGCAGCAGAGGCACACTCAAGCCTGTTGCAGGCTTACATCGCCAACGTTCTCTCCACTTCGTCAAACGAGCGTCAGTGTTTCCTCGACGCCTCTGCAGTGAATGGGAGCGTCAATGCATGGGAGCGCGGCACCACCACCGCGCTCATGGCGGACGACGCAGCGGAGGCAGACTTGCTCGCCACGGTGCACCGCTACGCTGTGGACCTTGAGACAGCGCGGTACCAGCAGCGCCGTCGCGAGGCGGACCACCTGCGTGCTCTGGACGCCCTGCAGACAGCCCTCAATGAGTTGTACGAGTCATACCACTCACTGGAGAGCGGGATGAGAACCCTGGTCGATAACGTGGGGAGCGCGGTGGATGCGCTGGTGCAGGATGCCTGCGAGACGACAGTGGCATGCCAACCCACGCCGCTTCCTGACGACATGCGCGCAGCGTTGCGGGAGCACTTCCGCGACATCATCCCGAGGGATGCGGCGGCCCTCCCACCATCACCACCGCTGTCTTGTGGTGTTCGTGAGCCGGTACCCGCTCAGGTGACTGGTGGCCATCCGCTGCCCGAGACGACCAGCGCTGGGGATGACCTCCGTGTACGCGAGACGGGTGCCCAAGACGGTCACCGCGCACCGGCAGGAACACACGCAATGTATCATTTCCCTGCTGATGTCGAAACTCTAATGTCGAGCAGCATCAGCGGCTGCAACGCAGCGGAAGACCGGTCCGAGGAAGGACTGCCCAGCGAAGCGACCGATGATATTGGGTCGGTGGTGGGTGAGGAGGCCGTGGCCGTGGCCGTTTCTCAGTTGAGTCCCTCCACCATCGCTGAGGAGGAGGCGACACCAAGGGTGAACCTGACACAGTTCTCCTCGGACCACCACCACCAGCACCATCAGTGGAACTCGGACCTGCGCTACGAGGAGTTGGAGAGGCAGGAGCGGGAGATTGTGCGTCTGACGGCCATGCTCCATCTTGAACGGCAACAGCGGGAACGCGCTGAGCACCGTGCAGAGGAGCTGGAGCGCCAATCCGCTCCATCGCAAGAGCCGCCGCCGTCGACGTCGGTGCCGCAACGATCCCGGTCGTCCGGCGCTTCCCCAAGCGGAGAGCGCGAGTCCCCGTCGCATGCGACAGGCATCAACACTTTCGCTCCCGCGGATGATGATGATGACACCACTACCATCTCCTCCAGCACCGCACTGGCCGACGCCATTTGCGATGTCCACCGTGCGTACCATGCCCTTCACCAACGATCCGCCGCTGCTCTGGCTACGGCGGATGCCGCGCTTGCGGAGCTGCACAGACAAGCATGTGAGCTCGAAAGTTCATTGTCGGCGCCGGACCAGGTGAACCTCACAGCCGAGGAAAAGCTCTTTCTGGAGAGGCGCGTGTCCGTCGTGAGGAGGCAGTGGTCCCTTGCACAGCTCGAGCAGACGCAGCATCGCCAGACCGCGAGGATGCTGCGCACGCTCAAGGCAGCCATTGCCCGTTTCTCTGCGGCGGCCCGGTTCCACGATGAGCGGTGGGAGCTGCAGAGGGAGGCGGCACTCGGCGGAGGGCAGACCATCACCTCGCACGTGGCGTTTCTCCCCGGGTATCTGTGGGAGTCGTGCTCGCAGGTGCACCGGTGCCGCATGCGCGAGGCTGCCGTCCACGACATTGCCACCGCCGCACACGTCGCCGAATCTGCGATTGTGCTGAAAAGTGCGAACGCCTCGGAGACGGGGCTCTTTCTCAACTTCGACATTGCCCACCCCCGCGACATGTCAGAGGAGTGCATCAACACCCGCCTGCGCCAGATACCGTTCCGCTCGCTGCTCGACCTGTATGCTCACGAGGACTCGCCCGCGGAAGGTTCCGACGCACTCTTGAACGAAGTCCACGAGCTGCAGAAACGGATCAGTGTTCTGGAGGATCTCACCGAGGAGCTGCTTCGCTGACACCTGCCGACCATGTCTAACCGGACCGTCTCGTTTTGTGTTCGCTCTTCGATTACTACTCACCCCTTTGAAACTACTCCCAACGCACCCATGTAAATACTGCTCACTCTCTCTCTCTGTCTATGTCACATTCTCCTCCTTTCGTGCTCTTCTCCTGTCACCCTCTGTTCTCCCGCTCCTCCCCTTTCCCTTTGGTCTCCCCACGCCTTTCATTACTCTCGTGTGTGTGTGTGTGTGGAACACCATTTGAACACTTCTCCTTCCCTATCCTACGACATCATCTGCTCTCCTTTTGGTCACTTGCGGGTGCTTCCTCTCCTCAACACATTCCTGCATCAACAACGGGGGACGCACGCGGGCAGTTGGTTCGCCACACTGCCCCACGCACACACACGCCCCGTCCTCTCCCGCTGATGCGCCGCCTCTCCTCTGAGCGACTGCAGCTGCCGGGCTGACAAGCCCCACGCGGTGCTCGTCACGATGCTCTCCGTCTCCGTTTTTCCTCCCCTCACACCATCCCTTCTCTCTCCCTCTCACCCATCCACCGCCGTTCTCCCTCGTCTCTGAAGCTGATTTGAACTGATAGCACCCAAACGTCACATTCGCTCTTTGCTTTCCTACCTTCCCCCCCCCCCTCCTCCTTCCGCTCTCTCGACGGGCCAGCACAGTGTATCCCATGCTTTATCACCTCGTCGTCGTTGTGCTTCTGTGTGCGTGCGTGGCTTTGTCTGCACATGTCACCGGACAGGTGAGCGACGATGCGGATGGTGCGGCGACTCCAGCCTCGAAACGGGAGATCGTCTGGCGCATGCACGCGGCCAGCCTCTTCCAAATGCGGGATGCCCAACAACAGCAGCAGCAGGAGCGCACGGTGGCCGGCCGCCACGAGCTGCTCTTGTCGGATGGTGAGTACCTGACGTCGCAATGCGTCCTTCACGACCCCAAGGACGTCTACAACCGCGACTTTCCAACCAAACAACGCTCTGCCACCACACCAGCCATGCTGTTTGAGAAGAGCGAGCAGCTTGTTCCCCTGTACGATTACCTATGGGGCTCCAAGGCAAGCGCCAGTCGCCTGAGCGGGGGCGGCACGAGCTCCAGTGCCACTGTCGTTGCCGGTTTCTTGTCCTTCGGGCCCATCCACGCGGAGGTGGTGCAGAGCAGCACGGGTCCCTCCGCCCTCAACGTGCCTGACGGCGACGACGAAACCAACTTGCCTTTCATGCTCTCCCTGTACCTTGGGGAGTCGACGGACCGTCTCTGTTTCGACGTGAGTCTGTACAATCGCATGGAAGACGTTGGCATGCTGACCAAGGCGATCATGACGTGGACCTCGTCGTCCTACACCACGTCCTGCCAGATGCGCCTCACGTCATACATGGAGACGGAGCTGAACCTATCCTCCCCGTCCTACTACTACAGTAGCAAGAGCGGCCCATCAGAGACACTGGCGCCCGATACTCCTGGCCGCAGCCACCTGTCACCGTGGCTTCAGGCGTGCAAACTCCCGACGGTGGACCGCTTCAGCTACGTCTTCACGCCATCGGAGGTGGTCCCCCAAAACACCTTTTGCCACTACGTGGACGAGCTCACAGGCAAGCCAGTGGGGACGGGACAGCGCCGCCAGGTGAACTGCTCCGTGATCCTGGCGGTGCAGTTTCGACCGTCGGTGAAGCCCATCAGCCAACAGGAGAAGCAGCTCGCCATGCTGAAGATAGCTGCAGCACTGACAATGCCTCCTAGCAGCCGCAGCAACGCCGCGGAGGGCGAGGACTCGGAGACATTGCGTGTGACAAGGGGTGATCAGCGGAAAGAAGAAAGCTCGCCTATATCATCCAGCTCCTCCTCCTCGTCGTCCTCGTCGTCCCCGACAACAGCGTCCCGCTCGCATTCGACGGAGAGCGAGAGTTCTGGTGACAGTAGGGAGAGTGCCTCGTCTACTGGCGAAGGAGCGGGCGAGTCGAGTCGCGAGGACACGGCGAACGCTACCACGTGTAACGAGACGGCGGGAGGCGACGTCCTACAGGCTCGCGCGGCGGGCGGAAACCACGCCTTGTACTCCTCCGGTGCGCTTCTCAGTGCGCGCTGCACACAGCTGTCGCTTGGCGCTAAGTTCTGGGATGTCTCTGGCGGCCTTTGCCAAGCGGATGGCGTCATTATGCCAAGGGAGATGATCACGATAGACCTCGAGGGCGAGGGTGACTGGCTGACCATTGTGATGGTGGTGGTGTCCAGCGTGCTCGCTGCTGTGCTGGCCTTCTTGGTGGCCCGCCTGTCCCTCCTGCACACCTTTCGGCGCTCTCACTTTCACCGTCGGTGAACGGGGGAAGGAAGCATTCGCATATATATATACATCCGTCGCCTCATCCCTATCTTCCCCTTCCTGCTCATGTTGCTTTTTACCCATCTACGCCTCCAAGAGATGACTCAGGTAAAGCAGACGGGCTCATTTCCTTCATTGTAAGGGACCTCTCCATCTCCTCCCCTCTCGCGCGCGGAAGATCTGCTCCTATGACGCGCAATGGTGAAGACCGAACTTGCTCTCTCTCTCCCCCCTCCCTCTCCCGCTGCCGTCTCCACTCCGTGTGTAATATGCACTGCCTAAGGTTCCCTTATCCCCTTCTTCGCCTTTCTTGCCCCTCCCCCCTCCCTCCCCGTCACGTACACTTCCATTTCGCTTGCCGATAAGGGCAGAAAGTTCTTTATTCTCTCCCACTCGCTTCTCGTTTTGGTGATGAGGCGCCTCTCGCTTGTGGCGACTCGCGCGGCCGTGGGTCTTTCCGTCCCGTGGGTGCCACGCTCTGCCGCCTATCGCGGCCTTAGCGCCACGGCGGAGATGTCGGAGGAGGAGCGGAAAAGGATGGAAAGTGAGGAACAGACCCGCAAAGCAGAGTCGGGCGAGAAGACCGACGGTGCCGAGTCGAATGGAAAGAAGGAGAGCCAGTCCAACGCCCTTGGCGCCGCCACGGAGCAACCCAAGAAGCGCAACATTGTCGTGCTGAGCAACACAACCAAGGCGGTGTATATCCACCCCACGAACCACATCGCCTCATGGTACTGGTTCATCACCGACTTCCACAAGTGGTTCATTGGCTTTGTCTTTCTGTTTGTCGGGTCGCAGGTCTTGGCGCGCTACAGGGTCGCCAAGCTGCAGACGGCGGCGCAGGCGCAGCTGGGCGAGAATCTTCTCGACCAGCGCACGCGCGACCTGCTCAGCGATATTGAGGTGCTACGCAAGAAGGACCCCATCCGCCTGGAGCACGAGGCCAACGCCTACCACGAACAGTTCTGGAAGCGTCGGGCGATGGCTGTCTCGGAGTCCCGTAGCGAGCTGCGCAAGATGGAGATGGAGAAGGGCAAGATGCAGGGGATAGCGCGCGGGACGGACATGACGGAGTGGCTTGGCGCCAAGGCCAAGGACGACGAGGAGCGCGAGGTGGCGCGCCGCACACAGGACTACATCCAAGGGTTTCACCAGCACCTTAAATCGAAGCGTCTGATTTAACGCGTGTCTGTTCGCACCGTCCTCCCCCTCTTCCTCCTCTTCCTTCGTGAAGAGGAGTCTCCGTTGTTGCTGCCAGCGGGAGGCGTCAGTTTTGTTACTGTTCTCCCTTTCCCACCTCTCACTGCTCCTTGCCCTCCGTAATAAAAGGATGTCTGATCGGACTCTTCCACTGTAGCATTCTTACTGCTACTACTACTACTACTTTTGTTCTCTTCTGACTGGTTGTCGTTGGCGGTGTTGTCATTTCTGCTATTTCATCTTTCCCTTCTGGATGATGGGCGTGTATGTGTATGCCGCACACGGTGGCGTCTGCCCCTCCCCCACACCCTCACAGCTCGGCATCCCCTGTATGCATGGTATCCACTGCCTGGCTACACGAACCAACATCACGATCCCACAAGCAATACAAGGAGGAACAGAGAGAAGGTCCCCTGGCTAGTGGCATAGTTCTGGGATATGAGATCCCACCACAGTTGCACGATTATAAGGGCATTGGAGCAGGTTACGCTCTCCAAGTGTCATCGAAGAATGGGGGGGCAAAAGTGAGTAGGTGCTCCCTAGACAAGACTGGCAAATGGAACCTGAGATGCCGTCAAGGAGAACGGGGCATGTGCACCTACGGACACGACTCGCGCTCCCTCCCTCCCTCCTTTTGCGCTGTAGGTACTCTCTCTACCAGTGGTTCACTCTGACGGACGCCAGAGAACCAAAGCAACAGTGGGGAAGTCAACGCGCCTCTTCTCTCTCTCTCTCTCTCTGTTTGCGCCTCTGTCCCTTATTGCCAAACGGTTGGGATATATGGTGATGGGCACGTACCTGTGGTCCTTTGTTGGTGTCGTGGCATTCCTGTGCTTGTCCTTTGCCGCTGTCGCGTTTAGCGTTGTCTTCATTGGCCCTAGCGCAGCAAACACCGCCCATGTTGCCGCCCACTTTCTCACGGCAGAGTACGGCGCATTAGTGGGAGCCGTGTTGGGGGAAGTGCAGATGAAGGACTACCTCAACATGTCCAACATAGCGGTGGGGGCCGTGTTTGCCGCTCTCGTGGCGCTTGTTTGCGTGGCAGACATTGGGCTGACAAACCTGCGAGAGTTCATTCGGCGGAAGTCAAAGTCACCAAGCCAGGAGTTCATTCAGGCGAACAATCCGTCCTACGACCGAGCGATGGCGAAAGCGGCGATACCCAAGGAGCCGAGGAAGAGAATGTGATGTCAGCTCCCCACTCCCCCGTCAGTGCTGGAGAAGAATGAAAGGTGACAGCATAAAACAGATGAAACCTTCGAAAGCAGTTTGGCAAACGTATCTGCGAGCAAAGGTCCTTTGAGAGATCTGTCTGTTCGTGCAGGTTCGTGGTCAATGTTGTTAATCACCTGTCACTCGCGCGTTTCGTGTCTTCTCTCCCCTCTCCTCCCCCTGTTCCTCTTGTTCCTCCTGTTCCTCTTGTTTCTGTTTGAGTAGGAAGTACCAACGCTGCGGTCCTCCTTCACTGCATTCGGAGCGACACACAGTCACAGAGGGAGGGCAATCTCGCTTTGAAACAGCTGTCCTTTCCGCACCTGCACACCTTCTCTCTTTTCCTCTTTTTCGCCTCCGCACCGCTTCTCACCGCCCCCGAACTGGCTAAGTGAGGGGTGTAGGTTTGGCTGATGCTATCATGGACCACACGGCTGCTGCGGCTGCGGCAGTTGCCGCTGAACAGCACCGTAGTAGCCCGAAAGCGCTTCGTTCCACCGTGGGAGAGAGACGGCAAGTCGGCTGAGGACTTCTTCGACGGGGTGATGACAAGCGCCAACCCGGTGCAGGAGATGCGGAAAGATAGACAGCGACACCGGGACATGGAGGATGCCGCGGTGGCGATGGACCCCACCACGCCCGAGGATCAGCGCCGCATGGACGAGCGGGACGCGCACAACGCTGCCGTCGAGGAGGCCCAGCGGCAGTTTCTCCCTTACGGAGCAAAGCCCAAGGAGTACTTTGAGGAATCCCGCATGGCGGCGTGGGGTGAGTACGTGTCGAAGCTTGCCCACATGCCAAGCGCGCCGACAGAAACGGACGCGACGCAAGCCGCCGACAAAGGGGCCCAAACAGCATACGGCTACCCTGAGGAGACGCGCAAGTTGCTAGTGGAGGACCTGCACGACAAGATTCCCTATCGGTACACGACATACATCCCCCTCCCACCTGGGGGGGCCCCGCGCTGGCCGCTGCACGGCACGGCAGGTGTAGTCATGGACATTGACGGCGTTGTCCACCGCAGCCACCAACTCATCGCTGGCTCTGACACCGCCGTCGAGACGTTGAAGGAGCTGCAGATTCCCTTTGCCTTTATGACAAACGGCGGGTCTTCAAGTGAAGCGGAGAAGGCTGCCGAGCTCTCCGAGCTCCTGGGCACGTACATTGACCCGGCGCAGGTGTTGGTGTCACACAGCCCCATGCGCCTCCTGGTGCCCCGGTACCGCAACCGAAACGTGCTGATTGTTGGGCCGCCGCACTGTGCCGAGATCGCCCGTGGCTATGGGTTTGAGCAGGCCATGCCCATTCTGCAGTTTCAGGCGGATCATCCGGAGATGCTCGCCTACAAGAAGTGGGATCGGGAGCCCGTGGTGAAGCCAAACAAGAAGCCAGGCAGCACCCCGTTCCCGACCATTGATGCCGTCCTCCAGTTTCACGACCCGGAGGACCCGTTCAACGACATCCAGACCATCCTTGACGTGCTAACGTCCTACCGCGGACGAGTAGGGCAGGCCGTGAGCGGCGTCCAGTCGGTGCCGTACTACGCCTCGGCGGACGATCTGCTCTGGGCAACGGCTGCCCCGCTGCCTCGCCTGGGCCAGGGTGCCTTTCGCGAGATGCTGTCATCGGTGTACGAGAGCGTCACAGGGCAAGGGCTGCAGGTCGTCCTGTACGGAAAGCCGCGCGCCATCGCGTACCACTACGCCGCCCAGCGGCTGCGCGTCGTGGCCGCGAACATGGGCTGGCAGCCAGCAGACATGCGCGCCATTTTCATGGTGGGCGACAACATCGAGACGGATGTTCTCGGCGCCAACGCGGCGCTGTCGCCGTGGACGAGCGTGCACGTGCTCACCGGCATCGGCAATGCCCCCGCCGCACGCCGCACCCTCGCCAGTGGAGATGTGGAGCATGAATGGCTGGAGACGTGCGCGTCAAAGACGCCGCACTACATTGCCCCCACACTGGACCACTTTGTCCGGGAGTTGCTCGCGTTCCCCGAGCAGGCGCTGGTGCAACACCGGCAGCCCTACTACGGGAAGCCGAACCCTGTGGACCTGAAGGGCACATACAACTTCACCAAGTAGCGACGCCTCCTCCTCCTCTCTCCCTCCCTCCCTCCGCCCCTTTAACCCAGCACACACACACTGTATCAATCTAACTGGGTTTGTGCTCCTGTACCAAACGAACGGGAACCTGATCCCAAAGTCGTGAATGACGAGACTGAGAGCGTAGCCATCCTCTATCCTCTATCCTCTCTCCCTCAGCTCGCACCCTCCCGCGGAGACTTGTCCGAAGAGAGAGAAAGAGGGAGAAGAAAGAAGAAGACAACTAACGGAAGCCGGTGGATTGCGCTCCTTAAAGGCCTTTTGGATCCTCCCACCCCATACCTGGCTCCTCTACCTCTTCCCCGGATCTAGCGTAAGGTTTGGAGGTGTTCACACATCATCTATACATATATATATATCATTGCTTTCCTACCCTTCATTGCGCTTTGCTCTTTCTCTCTTTCCTGACCTCACCGGTGAAGGTCCGCCACCGGTGATCTGACCCAGAAGTGTCCCCGACACACATTCGCCAACTACATATAATCCGTGCTATAGGTACTAGCGTTCTGGTCTGCTTACATATACACCCCCCCCCAACCCCCAACCCCCTCGTTGCTTTATTCTTTTTTCACCTTACCCATGCCTAACAACAAGAAGGCACCGGAGAGGTCGGGGTTGGCCTCCTTGTTTGGAACCAAGAGTAAACCTGGTTTTACTCACAACAAGTCATCAGCGAAACGCTCCGCCCCCGCGCAGCCAGACGCGGCCTCCGCTGACGCAAGGCAGGCCTACCCGGAGAGCATCATCTCAGCAAGGAGCAACTTGCAGAGCCCACAGAGCAGGAAAGGCTTCCGCGTCGCCGGGCACTGCACCTTCTCGGGAGACTTAAGCCCGAACTGCTCCAGCAGCGCGCTCGCCCGTGACGCGACCTCTGTGCAATTGGCGGCCCTCTCCAGCACAACTGATGCGAACGTGTCCCACACCTCGGCACCACCCTCTCACGGCGGCACTGCGCAGCTCTTCATGGGGCAAGGCGGCTTCGCCACCGTGATAGGGTTTCGCGGAAACTCAAACTACGCCGTGCCGCGTGCCATGTCGGAGACCAACATCCCCGCCATGGCACGCTCATCGAGTGCCGACGTGCTGGGCAACGACAACGCTGTGAACTCCCAGAGCAGCACCCCGCCGTACAACGCTGGCGCTAGTGTCAACACCGTCACCATGTCCTCATTCCAGCAGATTCACGACAGCCCAGGCGGGGAGGCGCAGGAGACCAACGCGAACCGCACCCACGCGAACACCTCCGCCACTGGCGTGGACCACAGTTGCAGGTCGCCGCAGGAGGCTGCACTGTTTTCCCTCGTGTCCGGCGTCTCCACGGGAACGTCCTCTGGCCAAGGGACAGCCACGTCGATCGCGCCGATGCCCGATGGCGGCTTCGCGAACATCCTTGGCGGTGGCGCACCACCTCCGGTCCCTGCGTCGTCCTCAAACAATTGGTTGATAGGAACCAGCCACGGTCGGACGGCGGTCTTCAGCTCGTGGGAAACAACGTCCGCAAAGAAGAAGCCGCTTGACCCGCGTGGGACGCGCTCTGGCGTCTCTGCCACCAGCCAGCCCCACTCCCTGAACGATGACAAGGCACCGAGAGACGCGGCCACGGAGTTCCCCAAGGCGTACTCGATGCCAGCAGTTCTCCATACCACGCCGCAATACATTGGCTTCGGCTCGAGCTTGCCCTACAGCCAGGATGGCGCGAGCAGCCCACAGGCGACTGATCTCTACTTGAGGTCAACAAACTTTCTACGGGGCATGTCAGCATCGCGCTCGGGCACCGCGTCCGGCGCAGCGGAGAACGCGACGACCTCCTCCTCTACGCTAGACAACGTGAACAACGTCACGGGGGTCTCTCCGTCCCCGACGACAACGCGCTGCTGCGCAGCCTTGATGACCGCATCGATCGGGGCCAACGCCAGCATCAGCACCACAAACCAAATCCGCCCTCCTCTCATGTACGTCCCACACCAGCCAGGGGTGGCCTCTGGTCCGCCCGCGGCAGTGATGTCACCCACACTGCCCAACGTGGACACGACCAGTTTCGCCGCAAGTCAAATGGGCCAATACATCGAGGTGCCACCCCCAACGGCGCGGACCAGCTCACCACCGTCCAGCGCGGTGGCGGCAGCGTCCATCGTTTCCATGGACGAGGAAGCGCAGGCGCGGATGCATTTGACGGCGCTGGCAACGCAGCTCACCGACAGCCTGCGCACCACATGCGCCATCGCCGACCAGATTCGCGCGGCAGGTGGCAACAGCAACACGTACGGCTTCAAGGACCGCCAATCCGTCATGATGCTCTACGGCCTCATGGGCCTCGACGAAGACCCCAACGACGGCAGGACCTCGCGCTTTCAACAGCGTCTCCAGCGCTACCGCTTTCCTCCACCGGACATGGAGAAGCTCGCCTCGATGGACGGGCCCGATGAGGAGACCATGAACTTCATGCTGGGCGGCACGGAGAGCCGTCGGCGTGCTCGCATTGCCGCCAAGAACGCCAAGAACCTCCTGAGAAGCCGTGAACAGCCTCTCCCGCTGTTCGATGCGGATGCCGTGGTCGCCGAGTACGCGCGACGCCGTCCCCACCCACCTCGCCAGTCAGGGCAGAACGACAGCCTCGGTGCTCTTGCCGGTGTCATTGATCGACCAGAGGAGGTTGCTGCTCACCAACGAGTGAGACTATTTGTTGCCCAGCCCTACGGACTCGATTCCGAGGAGAGCGACTCTGAAGGGGAAGCGGAACTCGTTTCTCCGCTGAAATCAGACGGCTGAGCCCTGATCCTCCCCCTACCCCCACATCTCTCCTCCGGACATACGCTTGAAACTACGCCGTGTGCTCATCGTTAGAGGTGCACATATGGTATCATTGTCGCCCTGGTGGGTTATGTGAGCGGTGTGCGTGCTTTTGCACTAATCCATCGCTCTCTCTCTCCTCATACCCTACTTCCCCCTCTCTTTTGTACATTTTCCCCAGTTTGTCTGTCCCGTGCGTCATGTTCGCCTACGGTCGAGGCATTCCTTTGTTATTTTGCGTGATTCGTGTAAGTCTTTTCGCGCGCTTCCTTTATCGGCTCCTTCACCTCTTCTTTTACCCCAGTTCCCTCATTTCCTTACGGACAAGGCCGTGGCTCTCAGCGGTCCTCTTCAGCGGTTCTAGCCAAGCATGCGTGCCTGGCTCCTTTCTCTCTCTTTCTCTCTGCTTGTATTGTACATACTGCTCTCTCTTCGTAACTACTAAAAATGTGTCTTTCTTTCTTCTTCTTGGCCGCCTGCCTTAACCCGACTTCACTCGTTCTGGTTTCCGCCGCCGACAATCAAGCATAGCTCTCACGGGCTCACGGACGTGGCCTCCCGCTGTTTGTGGAGAATGGGTGAGTGCTCCACCTGTCAAACACACAAAAGGGATAGGGAGAGAACAATACAACACTTCTTCCCGCCACCTCCGTCGTTCCCACCTCCGTTAGGGGCCCTACTCTCCCCCTCGCCTTCCCTTCTTCTCTATATTTCCTTCTGTTCCCTCTAGTCATCCGACAGCCAATTGCTCCTACTTTCTCTTTACCCTTCTCTCCGACTCACCCGAAGCCGTGGAGACGACGTGATCGACCCCTCCCATCGACTTCCTCCTCCTCCTTTCCCCTCGCCGCTGGTCCCTCTGTGAGGCATACCCTTTATAACATCCTTTTGCTGCGCTCCGCAACGGTGCAACCCTCGACACTTCCCGCAGACTGCGGAGCTCCGCCGCCTCCTTTTGAAAACACAACAAAACAAACCCCCAGAAAAAATACAACGAACCCATCCATTCCACACAGACGCACAGAAGCACAGACGCACAGACACAAACTTCATCTCTCGCTCTCCATCTCACTTACTCTTCTCCCCCCCACTCCCCCACCCCCCACCCCTCCCCTCCCCTCCTATGAGCCATACGCTGTGTGCATGTGCGCGTGCGTTCGTGTTGTGCATCTCTCCCTCTATATCGATGCTGTTTTCTTCTTCTCAGAGTGGGCGAAACCGACAACGTTTCGCAAACAAAGTAGCAAAGATCGTGAGAGAATGGGAGGTGGAGTGGGGGTGGTGCCGAGCGGGGTCCTCAGTGGTCCATCCACCACCACCACCATCAGCGTGAAGAAATGGAAAGTGTTTTCTCCAACGTGCCCATAAACTGACAGATTTCCTGCACCACTGCCCATCAGATGCCTCACACAAAGTGCTGTCCCACCACCACCACTGTGCCTTGCTATCCCTCGTTCATGCCCCTCCCCCCCCCACCCCCTTCCCTTCACCTGACGGAACCTGTAGACCGAACAGTGTGTGTGTGAGTACGCATCCCTTGTCCACTAGACACCCATCTGCGCTTATCCATCTATTGGTTTCCTTCGGCCTTTCTCCCTTGTGAGGCACTGTCCAGCAAAAGAGCATTAACCCTTCGCGTGCGTCTCGATGACGTCAACTACCAGTCACACGGAGGCTGCGGCGGAGCTGCTGAAGAACAAACAGTTCATGCAGCTCTTCGAGCGCTCCCTTGTCGGCAGTGGTGGCGATGCTGACGGGGGAGAGGAGCGTTCGGCCGCCGGCGTCCTGGCTGACATGCCCCCTGAGGGCGACCCGCGACGGGAGCGGTGGCTCAAAAACCTGCAAAAGAAGTTGCAGGAAGAGTCTACGAGGGCCGCAAAGGAGAACCTCGAGCAGGTGCACTCGGACGAACAGGGGCAGTGGATGTTCATCTTGCCAACACCCGGCTTCTGCATCAAGTGCACCGTTGCAGGAGGGGGAAAGGTGTTCATTAACGTCTGCCAGCACGAGCGCATTGCGGAGCCGATCCCAATGACCAAGGAGGAGTGCGAGGGAATGGGCGACGACGAGGTTCGCTTCCGCATTCCGCTCAGCTGCGGACAGGCCCGTCCCGACACGGACAAGAGCGGGCATCCGTGCAAGGTGTACGACGTCATTGTGAACCCGACAACCCTCACCCGCTGCACGAAGGACCACGAGTTCCGCAGCTTTGTGGCCTCCCTGTGCATCCATTGGATAAAGCAAAAGTACGAGCCAACCATGAAAGCGGACGAGTTCCGCAACTTGAACTTCAAGGCCAAGGGCCAGCTCGAGCCGCAGCGCATTCGGGTGAGCACGGCACCCAAGTCGACCAACGCCATGAAGGACGAAATCAAGCTCCCCACATCCAGCAGCACGGCAACGGCGCCGACGCAGGTGGCGGGGATGAAAGGGTCCGGAAAGCTCGTAGAAGAAGTTCAGCCGGCCCCATCGTCGTCCGTCGCCCCGGCCGAGAAGAAGTCCCACGTCGTCCTTGCGAGCGAGCTGTCGACACGGGCAGACAGCGCGGCTGGCGCGGATCAGGCGCAGCAGCAGCCGTGCGTCATACAGGTAGCGAAGGAGGGCAGCTACGACTGGGCGGCGCATCCGAAGCCGTCGCAGAACGTCTTTTTCCGTGAGGCCGTGCCAGCCTCGTACCTCGTCGAGCTCCACATCCCGACCGTGCAGACGATTCGCGAAGTAGACGTGCGTGTCAGCAGCAAGAAGCTGGAGTGCTTCTACGTTGACGAGATGGACAGCGGAGAGCCGGACGAGGGGGGCGGCGCCTCTGCGGACCCGTTCTTGGTGGTCGTCTTTGACTACCCCGTCCACGACGAGATCACAGAGGCGAAATTTGTACGGAAGACACACCGGTTGAGAATGCGCCTTGCGGTGAAGCTGCCGGATGAATCGACCTGCCCGCGGACCGCACCAGAGCGCGATGCCGCCGAGTTGGAGGCCGAGGAAGAACACCGGGCGAGCGAACAGCGGAAGCGCGAGTGGGAGTTGCACCAGGCAGCGATGCAGCGGCAGCGCGAGGACGAGGCTCGGGTCATGGCAGAGCGCAAGGGGTACGTGGAGAACCTGTCGGCGGTGCAGTCTGGGGACATACCTCCCCTCATTCGCAACGAGATCGACGAGATGCCCAAGGAACAGCTTCCCGCCATGCTGCACCGTCTCGAGGGAAGGATCATGAAGGGCGACTCCGTTGACAAGCTCATTTCTGCCTTGCCGTCACCCGTGCTGGAGGCGCTGATCGACTACATCCGCGATCGTCTCTCGCTCGCTCCGCGACGCCGGGCAACGACAAAGACCGAGTCGACGCCTGACGCGCCTGTTCCCTCCACACCCGCGCGCACCGACGAAGCAGAGGACGCGCAGAACGTCCGAGTAGAGTACAACTACGCGGCGAAGTCGGAGCAGCTCTTTGGCGTTGCCTTTCACAACCGATACCTCTTCGCACTGGACCATTGACGGTTTGGGAGGTACTCCTCACTGTGTGTGTGTGGTGTGTGTGGTGTCTAACAGAGAGAAGGGAGTGGAAATGGGGGAGGGGGAAGGGGCAGTATTGCATAGGATAGGATACTTCCCCCTCTCTCCGCACGCTCTCCTACTATGACGACGATGATGCATATCATTGTTCTCTTCTTTGCTTATTCTGTGTCCCGATGTATGTAGCCTGTAAATTATGTATATGTGCATGGCAAAAGGGGGGGGGGGGGAGGAGGAAGGAGTAAGGAGAAGCGAGAGAAGAGCAGCTGTTACTGCCACGACAGCTTTGCCTTTGTTTGGAGGACAACCAACTGCTACTGCTGAGCTGACCCTTCTCTCTCTCTCTCTCTCTTTGCACATGTGGGCACTCCGGCGGTGTCCCATGTTTCTGTTCTCCCATTGTGCCATTTTGGGGCTCTTTCAATACTACTACTTCTACTATTGTTATGGCGGAGGACCACTGTGTTGTTGGACATTACTTTCGACGCGGGACGCAGCGGATTACTCCTTTTTTGCCCTGACCGTCCTCTCTCTCTCTCTCTCTCCACATCGAACGCAAGTATTCCCGTGCCACACTTCTGCCGTGCGTTGCCGAGGTCTTCCCAAGATGCTGCGCCGCACCATAGTATCACGCGCTCACCTGTTCGCAGCGCTAGTACCGGAGGCGAACCCGCAAAATGGCAAGCTCCTCAGTCCTGAGCAGCTCGAGGCAGCCAAGAAGGCGGTCGAGGAGCGAAAGCAGCTTCTTGACTCCGCCGACTTCGTCAAGTGCCTCGAGGGGCTGCAAGACATAAAGGACGCACGGCAACGCCACAACTTGGCCCAAAGCCTGGGCAAGGTCGTGGACGCGTACAGGGCACGCTTGTACAACAAGGAGACGGTGGACCCGAATGACCGGCTGCAACTGCACGAGGCCATCATGGCCGCCGGCTTCTACCAGCGTGCGATTGCCGTCAACGAACTGAAGGGCGAGTCCATCCGCTTTGTCCTCAACCATTACAATTTTGATGTCCGGCGAGACGTGGGCATTACCAAGAGAGTGCACGACTCCCTGCACGACGACAAGGAGACTACCCCCGAGTCTGACAAGCTGCTCCGCGACCTGCTCACCCTCGAGCGGCGGCTGTCGGGCAAGTACCGTCTTGCCCCGACAGGGGGCCGCCGGTGGCTGGTGCTCGGGCAGGCGCTGTCCGAGCTGAAGACGAAGGAGGAGGTGCACCGCGTGCTGAACCTTGGGCCCCTGGCGGAGGAAGGCAACTTCGCCGTGGAAGAGTCCGACACGGACAAGTTGTGGTACACTGTGACCATCTCGGCAAAGGAGGAGCCGCGTCCCAGCTTCCTCGAGGAGGCTGGGATGCAGGCCGCCGTGAAGGATGCCGAGACTCGCTACGACCTCCGTGTGCAGAAGCCAGCCAAGCCGCTGGACTTCTGGGAGAGACTTTCCGACACTCTCATGCGCTACTGGGTCATTTGGTTCTCACTCTGGGTGATGTTCTTCATGGTCGACGAGGAGATCATCACGCTGCTGGCGCTCATCTTCCTCAAGCACCGTCAGACGACCATTATGGAGCAGGAGGCCAAACGGTCGGGTGGCAAGGTGTACGTTGCCACCTCCACCGGCCGCTCCTTCTAGCGAGTTCTCCTCTCCTCGGACTGAGCACGACGGAGTGAACAACGAAGGAGGAGGAGGGGTAAGGGGGGGAGGGGGGGCTACTGGAGGGAAAGGCATCTGTGTCTTGTCACCTGGTGGCTCTTGTCGCATCGACGGCGATGTGCGTGGACTTCTCCTTTTTCTTTGTCTCTCTTTGCGTGTTGGTTTGTTGTTGTTGTTGTCGAGCACAGCGCCATGCTCCACGCGCACAAGGGGATTCTAATCACAGCGCACACCGATCCACGTGCGTACTCACGAAGGTTGAAGAAGGAAAAGGTGAGATGGATAGGCACGACTCCGGGCCGGACAAGGAGAGACCACTACCCCCTTTTCCCCTCCCAACACACCACACGCGCGGCGACGCCTCGATTGTGAGAGTTCACAAATGCCTCGCCACCACACATGTGCAGTGTGTCTCCCAATCCCCCACCTCCTCCCCCCTCCTCCCCATAGTCAGGGCATCTATTAGTTTATCACCTCCTCTTTTCTTTTCATATCCATTCAGTCTCACTACTTTTACTCTTCTGGTCATCTTCCTTGCTGCCGCACCGCCTTTTGCGACGCCGTCAAGCATCCGCTCCCTCACTTCTCTCCCTTGTCATCTCTCGTCCCTTCCTCTCCCCTCCCACACACACACAAACATCTGACACACTCTTCATTCTCTACTGTGCCCCCCCCCCCCCCCCCCTCCCTCGTACTCTTTCATCTTCGCCTTTTCGCCCCCGCACATCTCCAAGGGAAAGCGCTCACTATGGTGGCAACGGCCACGGCGATGAGGCGGGTGACAAATGCACTCGTCTTACTTTTCTTCGCCATGCTGACAATGGCCTTCTCGCTCGGTTCCTACCGGTGGGCCTTCAAGGTGAATCGAATGAAGCCGCAGGCGATCAACCCTGTTATGTACCCCACCTTTACATATGTGAATACCTCGCGCCTGTGCTGCACAAGGGAGCCGTACTACCATCTGTGGCGCACGTACGACTGGCGTGCGGACGGGTACGCGGGACACCGACAGGCCGGCGAGTACCACCGTGTACCGGTCATATACGTTCATGGCAACGGTGGCTCCTACTTCTGCGCGCGCTCCCTCGCCCGCTTTCTCTACGAGGCCAACGTGCGACAGCGGCGTCTCTCGCTGCGGCACTTTGACGAGCGCGTGATGGGGACCGTTTTCCGTACCATTGAACGCAACGACTCCCTCTCGACACTGCGCGTGGGCGATCGGGTGCCGGCGTGGGTGCTGCCGGTGGCCGAGGAGCACGTGCTGCGCGACTACACGCCAATGCTCGCGACGGAGATGTTCTCTGTGGACTACCTGGAGGAGTCCTTCACGCAGAGCGGTGTCATGATCCTCAAAGAGGCCCGCTTCCTGAACCACTCCATGCACCTGCTGATGCATAACTTCCTCTCCACCTACAGACAGGTCCTTGAGGCCCCTCGCGCTGCCTCTCTCCTTGCCTCGCCGCTCCTCCCCGACAACAGCCAAGCTGATCCCGAGAGCTCCTACCCGATGGATGTGGTGGAGAGCGAGTACCTGGCGAGCTGCTGTGCAGTGGATATGGCCGACGGCAAGAGCGACATCTGTGCCATGGCGAAGGCCCACCTCACTCGCTACTCCTCCCCCGCGCGTGTCCAGATGGAGGTGTTGCGAGTGAAGGAAAAGGGCATGTGGGTGTGGGCGGAGTCGCTAGGCGGTGCCGTGAGTGTCATGGCGGCTCTCATGCAACCGTCTCTGTACGCGGGCATTGTTTTTGTCGGTTCACCAACGCACTACCCACCCCTCTTCTTCGACGTGGCGTCCACCTGGCTCTACAAGGTGATGTCCGACGCCGTTCTCAGGCACTACCCGCAGAGCCCCTCGCTCTACCAACACGCCGCGAACTGGGACGCTGACGTGCTGCCGCACGACACCCCGCTGCACCTCCTTGCCAAGATGAGAGCACTTCCGTCGGAAGTGCTGGCGGCGCGCCTGGCCAACACGACGCTCATCTCCGTGAACGGCGGGGCCCTCGACGACATTATCCCCTCCATTAGCGGATACCTGCGACGCTCTACCGCACGCCGCCCGGGCTTCTACACCACCGACCATCGCCTGCAGCTGCAGAAGGCGGACGTGAGCCTCGGCGCTTTTCACCGGGACATCTCCACGGAAACCATGCGGGGCGTGGGTCAGGCGATGGACCACCGCGGTCTGGTGTACGGCCTACAGTTCCTGAACCACTCCGCCGACTCCCTCGTTCTTGCCGCGCTGCTGCCGCACACAGCCGCACACTTTGCCCCGGAGGCGTTGCTGCCCAACACTGTGCGCGACCGTCTGTTTCCCACTGTGACAGAGACGCTGCCCGCGGAGCGCGTGCGGCGGCAGAGAAGGGAGGCGCTCTTCGCCCGCTCCGTCCGCGTTGCGCGCAAAGGAAGCGGGCCAGGTGACGAAGCAGCCGGTCAGCCCGCCGAGGGGACGGCGGAATCGGCAGCGGAGTCCGCCGCCGTCTACGAGAAGTACCTCACGGAGGACGAGGTGATAGCGCAGCAGTTTACGGAACTGTGCGTGGACAATGGGGACTCTGAGCCAATTGATGTGAATGCGCTGCTGACAGAGGAGGAGGAGGAGGCGTATGGGTACGACGCGAACGGCGCAAAGCCGCTGCATCTACTCTTCGGCTTCACCACCTTTACACCCGAGGAGGTCTACATGCCCCGGCTGGAGCTGTACGAGGACGCGGCGCGCACGACCGCCATCCGCGTGGACGGCGGTGACGAGGAGAGTGAGGACGATGCGGAGGTTCGGGTGGTGCCGGCGACGAAGCTGCACCTACCCTTCATGCGCAAGGACGCCCGCCGCACCGTCTTCGGTCGCATCCTCAGCACCTTGGTTAGCTTCAAGGCAACCCGTCGAGCTCGGTCGCCGCCGCCGCCGCGCTCCGCACATGCGCAGGTGGCCTATCCGCGCTTCTGCTTCTATGTGGACAGGGCAAAGACGTCGGCGAAGAACATCCAAAGGCAGCGGAGCTTTCTCCAGTACGACGTGATCAATGCCGCCGTGCTGCAGAGGTCGGCCGAACCGCTGTATCTGGGCCCGCATTACATGGGAAACAAACTGGCCATCGAGACTCACCCGGGTTACGCCCTCGTCGTCGGGCTGGACGGCACCACGCAGGAAACCCGCATGCAAATTACCATCCACGAGAGCTCTGCTGTCTTCCCCATTGTGCTGGCTGGTACACTGCGCACCCTGTACCTCGTCGCCCGCGGCAACAGCGGCGTCCTCGCGGATGACCCGGAAGAGCAGGCGCAGTACTTCTTCGGGCCATTCGGCGAGGGCACGACGCAGTTCCAGTACAGCTGGAAGCCGTTCAGCACGTTTGAGGGCGATCTCAACGAGACCCACGTCGTGTACGTTGTCGGGGATCCGACAAGGGGCCGCCCGTCGGTGAAGCTGAACGATTTCGAGAGGACGCGAGAGGCCTCCGGGCTGCCCGCCGCGTTGACGAGCCGTGAGTCGGTGCGGTGGTGGCTGGACCAGTGGCCGGAGCGGTGGCTAGCCTTCTTCTCGGCCTACTCCGGCATTGGCAAACTCGGCGGCGCGTACGTGCTGCTCTCCTTCTCCTTCTTTATCATTGGTGGGGAAGCGGAGAAATGGCTCCTGCATAACCCGGCCCTGCGCGCGCGCTGGGCCTCTGCGGTGTCCAAGCGGATCTTCTACGCGTGCCCACTCCTGACCACGCTGGTGCTGACGGCGGCGGTGGAGCTGGTCACGGGAACGTGGGCGGGCTACGCGCTGCAGGTGTGCCGGGAGCGCGATCCTCCACCCCTGCTGAGCGACGCCGAGATGACCGCGCGCATGGGCTGGCTGGAGAAGACGACTCTCGTCCTCATGTTTGCCATGCGACCAAGCTACCGGGACTGCCGGTACAGCTGGCTGCGCATGCAGTCGGAGCCGATCTGGTCCTCTTTCCTCGAACACCTCTCTAACATTTACTTTGGCTTCGTCCTCACCGCCGCCTTGGCCACGGTGCTCCTTGTATACATGGCTGCCGTCTTGTCCGTTGGGTGGGTCATCCACGCTGCGGCGCGCACGAAACGTGTCTTCCACCACCCGCGGCTAGCCAGGCGGCTGTTGTTTGCATGGTGGAGCCTGCCCACGCTCTCGTGGATCCTGTCACCCGCTCTCCCGCTGAGCTACCGCTATTTGTTCTCGGTGACGGTAGCACTGCTGGTGCTCCCGGTCGTGCCGTGGTGCACAAAGTCCGGCTACGCGTTTCCCCGCTACATGACAATGGTTTGTGTGGCGTGCACTTTCCCTGCCCACTTTGACGGCGCCGTCCTGACCATTCGCAACCACGTCATGCTCCACCGCACCCCCGACGCCTTCTGGGACCTCGAGCGCAACACCAACATTACCCCGTACCAAGTACTCGTGTGGCTGATTGTGCAGGCGGCGCTGGGCATCAACTACGTGACGCTCTACCTTGTGGGGAGCGATGAGGTGACGCTGAAGCGGGCGGACGCGCGGAAGGAGAACGGAAAGACGCTCAAAGCGCCAGCCGCGAAGGGAACAGAGGCAGCAGCGCCGGAGAAGGGAGGAGGGTACGTGTTGGGTGATTGGGCCCGCGGTCATCCATGTTTTCGCAACGTTGTTTCCCTCAGCGAAAGGGTGTTGCCGCTTCTGGCGGTCTGGATCACGGTGGTGGTGATGCGGCGCCCGATGGAAGGAGGTGTTATCCTGTTGGGCAACATGATTCTCCTCCTATCCATGCTCACAAAACTCCTCAAGCAGTGGTAGCCCTTGGTGCCAGGCGTGACTCGGCGTTCTGCTTTCGCAGAGGCAGCGTACCAACACGAAGAAATGTATTCAACACATAT
Organism: Herpetomonas tarakana; assembly: GCA_030849825.1. Classification (NCBI taxonomy): domain Eukaryota; phylum Euglenozoa; class Kinetoplastea; order Trypanosomatida; family Trypanosomatidae; genus Herpetomonas; species Herpetomonas tarakana. Next base: position 98,043 of record JASAOB010002864.1, read on the forward strand.
GTGCTCTCCACTCACACTCACACTCACACACTCACATACTCACACACTCACACACTCACACACATAGACGTCTGCTCACAACGGTGACGCTGTACTTCGCGCTCTACGTGCTGTCCTCTCCACGCTTTTCTCCAGTTGCTGCAGTCGGGGGAACCTCAGGACGTAGAAACAACAAGCCTTCTGCACGTGCCAGCAGCTGACCAACAATACGAGAACTCCCCCACCCCACACCCTCCTTCTCTGGTGATAACCTTTCCGTTTAGCAGCACTCGCACACGCAAAGCTGGCGAGGGCCCTTCCCACTCTCTCCCCCTCCTCCCCATCGGATAGAATCACAACCCATACATCGTCAAAAGTACGGCCTCTGGCCTTACCTCCTCCCCCCCCCCCTCTTCCACACACACATATATATATATTTAAAGAGACTTCGTGCTGACGCTGTCTTCGTCACGTAGCCAAGTCCCCATGGCGACCGTCAAGCTGGAGTCAGGCTGCCGAACGGGCTGGCTGTTCAACTACCACCCCACCACGGAGCAGCCCGAGGAGGAGGGCGACGGAGAGGGCCGCGTGGACGGTGCTGGTGTCGGCCGCGCCGCCATGGTCCTGCTCTTCCAGGACCACGCCGGGGACACCTTCTACACCCACCTTCACTACAACCCGTACATTTTCGTCATGGCCGCGGAGGGCCACGAGCGGGACGTGGAGCTGGGTCTCATGTCTGTGTTCGGGCCACAGCTCATCCACCAGATTACCGCCACGGAGAAGGAGGACATTAGCTTGACGAACCACCTCAGCGGCCGCAAGCGCGTCTTCCTCAAGGTGGAGTTCAACAACGTGTCAGACCTCACCGCTGTCCGCGCCGGGCTGGAGAAGATGGTGAAGCGCAATCAGAGCATGACGGGCTCAGATGGCGCCGTGTGGGGCCAGTTCAGCGGATCCCTGGCCGACGCCATGCACAAGACCTTCGAGGACGACCCCTTGTACAGCACAAACCAGGCAGGCGCCAACACTCGCTGGATGGACTGGGTGGTGGACATCCGCGAGTACGACGTGAAGTACCACATGCGCGTTGCCATTGACCTCAAGATCTTCTGCGGCCTCTGGTACGACATCACCGTGGTGGACGGCGAGGCGACCGTCGTGCGCTGCGACGACAGCAAGTACGCCCCTGCCATGCCCCGAGTGGTGGCCTTTGACATTGAGACGACGAAAGCCCCCCTCCGCTTCCCGCAGCCGGAGACAGACCAGATATACATGATCTCCTACATGCTGGACGGCCGCGGCTACCTCATCATCAACCGCGAGATCGTGACGGAGGACATCAGCGCATTCGAGTACACGCCCAAACCCGAGTACGAGGGGTTCTTTGACACCTTCAACGAAGTGGACGAGGCCGCCACTCTGCGCCGCTTTTTCGACGAGATGAAGAAGTACCGACCCAACGTGTACGTGACGTACAACGGGGACTACTTTGACTTTCCCTTCATCCACGCCCGCGCGCTCTTCCACGGGATGAACATGCGCAAGGAAATCGGCTTCTCGCAGGCCCACGACGGCGCGTTTCTGAACCAGCAGATTCCGCACCTGGACTGCTTTTACTGGGTGAAGCGGGACTCGTACCTGCCGCAGGGTAGCCAGGGCTTGAAGGCCGTCACCAAGTGCAAACTGGGGTACGACCCCATCGAGGTGGACCCGGAGCAGATGCTGCCGCTGGCACAGGAGCAGCCGCACAAGATGGCCTCCTACTCGGTGTCCGACGCCGTCTCGACCTGGTATCTCTACCAAAAGTATGTGCACCCCTTCATCTACTCCCTCGCCACCATCATTCCCATGTCTCCTGACGACGTACTCCGCAAGGGGTCGGGCGGCCTCTGCGAGTCCCTGCTCATGGTGCAGGCGGAGGCGAACAACGTGGTGTTCCCGAACAAGCGAGAGGTGGAGCGGGAGCGCTTCTACGACGGCCACCTCATTGACACGGAGACGTACATTGGCGGCCGTGTGGAGGCCCTCCGCAGCGGCGTGTACCGGTCAGATTTGCCGCTCGGCTTCAACATGAACCCTGACGCCTACCAGAGCCTCATCGACGATATTGACGCCGCCCTGCAGTTCACCCTGGAGGTTGAGAATGGTGTGAAGGTGGGCGAAGTGACCAACATGGAGGAGGTCAAGCGTTCTCTGCGGGAGCAGCTCGAGAAGCTGCGCGACAACCCACAGCAGCAGGAGAAGCCCGTCATCTACCACCTTGACGTCGGCGCCATGTACCCGAACATCATCCTCACGAACCGCCTGCAGCCCTACGCTATCCCCACACCGGACGCCTGCGCGGGCTGCTGCTTCAACACGCCCAACAATGAACACCAGTGCAAGCGTGTCATGTCGTGGAAGTGGCGTGGCGAGCTCTTCACGGCGAACCGCAGCGAGTTCCAGCGCGTCAAGGCCCAGCTGGAGAACGAGTCCTTCGCCGCTGGCGTCATTGAGCAGGCAAACCTGGCCGCCGTGCAGAAGAAGGCCTACGGCCAGAGGAAGGGCAATGTGCTGGAGGGCACCACGTACGAGCGAAAGAAGAAGGATGACGGGTGGCGCGACGGCAACGGGGGTGGTGGCGGGAACGGCTACCGCAGAGAGAACAAGCGCCAGCAGCGCGAGGCGGCAGAGGCGCTCATCACCAGCAAGGACGGTGGCGGCGGCGGCTCCGGCGACGACGGCTCTGGCGACTCTGACGATGACGAAGGCGGCCTCAAGGCGTACCACCGCCTGAATGAGTCCACGCAGTTCAACATGCTGAAGCGGCGGCTGGCGGAGTACAGTCGCAAGGCGTACGGGAAGATCCACGAGACGCGTGAGATTATGCGGTCGAACGTGGTGTGCCAGCGCGAGAACTCCTTCTACGTTGACACGGTGCGCCTGTTCCGCGACCGGCGTTACGAGTACAAGGCCGCGCTGAAGAAGTGGAAGAACAGACTCGACGCAGCCAAGGACGCTGATGAGCGCAAGGAGTGCCAAAGCCGCTGTGTGCAGATGGAGTCCCTGCAGCTGGCGCACAAGTGCATCCTCAACTCCTTCTACGGCTATGTCATGCGCAAAGGCAGCCGCTGGTCGAGCATCGAGATGGCGGGCATTGTCACGTACCTTGGCGCCACCCTGATTCAGATGGCCCGCGCGCTGGTGCAGCAAATCGGTGTCACCCTTGAGCTCGACACGGACGGCATCTGGTGCTGCCTGCCGTGCACCTTTCCGGAGAACTTCACCTTCACGACGAGCAACCCAAAGAAGCCCAAGGTGACCATCTCCTACCCGTGCGTGATGCTGAACAAAATGGTGGCTGACCGCTACAGCAACCACCAGTACCAGAACCTCGTGGCCCCGGGCGTGTACGAGATGCACAGCGAGTGCTCCATCTACTTCGAGGTGGACGGCCCTTACCTGGCCATGCTGCTGCCCGCCAGCCGCGAGGAGGGCAAGAGCATCAAGAAGCGCTACGCCGTCTTCCACCCGGACGGCCGTCTGGCGGAGCTCAAGGGCTTCGAGCTGAAGCGGCGAGGCGAGCTGATGCTCATCAAGGATTTCCAATCCCAGGTGTTCCGACGCTTTCTGGACGGCACGACACTCGCGGAGTCCTACGAATCGGCGGCGGCTGTGGCCAACGTGGCACTCGACCTCCTACAGTCCAAGGGGGAGGGCTACGAAATGGACGAGATTCTTGAGAAGATCACGGAGAGCAGCAACATGTCGCGAAAGCTCTCCGAGTACCCGGAGAGTCAGAAGTCGCTTGCCATCACCACAGCACGACGCATCGCGGAGTTCCTTGGGCCGCAGATGGTCAAGGACAAGGGCCTCGCCTGCCACTTCATCATCTCCCGCATGCCGACGGGAAGGCCGGTCACCGAGCGCGCCATTCCCGTCACCATCTTCCGCGCCGAGCCGGCGATTCGCACCCATTTTCTGCGGAAGTGGACGGGCGACAACAGTGTGTCCGGTGACCTGGATCTCACGTCCCTGCTGGACTGGGACTACTACACGGCCCGCTTCAGCGCCTGCGTCCAGAAGATCATCACCATCCCGGCCGCGCTGCAATCCCTGCCCAACCCGGTGCCGCGCGTGCAGCACCCCGACTGGCTTGCCAAACGCATTCGCCAGCAAAACTCACGCTACCGTCAGATCTCGCTGCAGAGCATGTTCGTGAAGCGACAGCAGCAGCAGCAGCAGCAAGGGCAGCGACAGGTGGGACAGGGGACCCACACCGCCGCTGGCGAAGGCGAGAAGGATGAGGAAGGCGGTGAGGTGGTTATCCTTCCCGGAGGGGCCCCGTGCGCTACCGCCGCCGTCGGCGAACTGCAAGACGTCGAGGATCTCTTTCGCAGGAGCGCCGCCGGCAGCGGTAGACCATTACCCAAAAGCAAGGACACTGGCACCACCATCGCCGGTGATGCGGACAGCGACTGGGAAGATGAGAAGGCCGCCGATCGTCCATTGACCGACGATGACGAGGACGACAAGGAGGGTGAGACAGAGCGGATGCGGCAGCAGCTGGAGGACGAGGAGGAGGCGCAAGCCCAGCAGATTCGCCGAGCGTACTTTGCCCCGCGAAGCACCCGGCAGCTAGACCCGGAGTTCTTCGCTGCCCCGGGCACCGCAACGTGGCTGCGGAAGCAGCGGGAGAAGTGGCTGCATCGCTCCAAACTGCGCAAAGAACTCGCATCGACGCTTCCGGAGGAGGACGCAGCAGCAGCAGCAGCAGGCGGCCACGTCATTGACCTGTTGAACGCGGCCACCCAAAACAGCGACGGCCTCACAGGACACTTCATCGACGTGAAGAGCCGGGCGCTGTCGACGCCGTGGAACGTGCTCGAAGTGCGCGACGCACCGGAGGAACCGGGCACCGTTCAAGCTGTTGTTGCATTGGACAATTCGGTGCACGCGCTTCGTGTGCAGGTGCCGCGCAGGGTCATTGTCGACATCGCGCCGGAGAGTGCGAGCGCGACGGTGCCGCAGCTCCCGCAGGGCTCGGTGGAGCTGACCAACCGCGTGCTGCCGCGCAACCACGCCGCGGGAAAGCTCTTCCAGGTTGACGTTCCCGCGGGGGTGAAGGGGGAGAAGCTTCTCAACGAGCTCAGCCTCATGGAGGGGGTGCGCAAGATTTACGAGGCGGACATCTCCCGCGTGGACAGGTTCGTTGAATGGGTGGGCTGCTGCGCAAGCGTGAAGACGCAGGTGCACCTGCGGAACGCACGCCACCGCCCGGCCGCCGAGCGCGAGCTCTTCCACGTGGAGGAGCTCGACATGGCACCAAGCAGCAACTACCTCGCCAAGTTGGGGGACAGGTCGGCGTTTGTGTTCCACGTTTCCTCCGACACGCGCGGTGTCCTTGCCGTGGTTTTCCCGCAGACCCAGACCGCCCACGTGGTCTTTGTGCAGCCCGCCGCAGCCGCCAAGCCGGTCATCCACTGGGAGAGCCTGCGCGAGGAGGCGGCCAAGCTGCTGAACGCGTCGGCCTCCCCAGCCTCCTCGGGCCGCGAGGGAGTCGGACCCGCTGCCAGTCTCAAGATAGCCACCGAGGTGGCGCCTGACCTGGCGGCCGGCTGGCGGCTTATCCACAACGTCTTGACACAAGCCGTGGAGTCTGGACGGCCACCCATGGTGGTGGTGCTGGAGAGCTCACTGCCAACAAGCCAGCTGCTCCAGCAGCGCTCGCTCCCTGTGTCGCTGCCGTATCTCCGTATCCTAGGCGCGCAGGAGGACGAAAAGTTGTTTGCCGACCCGTTCCGCTGGTCGCGCCTCCTGTCACGCCGCCTCCTCCAGCGCTTCTACGCCTCCTTGTTGTGGGTGGAGGAGCGGTTGGCGATGAGCCGTTTGTCAGGCGTGCCCATATGCAACATCGCGCAGGACAGCTGCGTGCATGTGCTCGACGTCCTCTACTCCCGTGCGCTGCACAAGCGATCCCACGTGTTGTGGAACAGCGCCGACCCGGCGATCGCTTTTGACACGGTGGAGGAGCAGCCCAGGGAGGTGGCCATGGCAGGCGGGTACACGAACTGGTGCGTCGAGTTCAGCCTTTCCCGACTTGATGTGGTGGCCATCCTCTTCTCGCAGGTGATCCAGGAAGCGGACGATCCAAACGCCCACGCACTCTGCGACCGCGGCGTCTCCTCGCACTTCAACCTACTCCGGGACATGGTCGCCGACATGCTGAGCCAGGCGGTGAGCAACGTGGTCGCGGACACGCTGCTCAGCAACGTCTCGCGCTGGATTCGCGACCCCGTCTCCACCTGCTACGAGCCGCGCATGGTGGAGCTGCTGAGTGGGCTGGCCCACCGCGCGCTCACAGCTGTGCTGCTTCGCCTCGCGAAGCTTGGCGGCCGCACCGTGAAGGTGGACAGCACGTCAGTGGTGGTCCTCACGACAAAGCACTCCTTGCAGGATGCCATGAGCTTCGCGCGGTTTGTGACGAGCTCCCTGCAAGACCAGCCGATGCTCATACTTCTCTCCCTCCAGTCGGTGCGCTACTGGTGCCCCTACATCGTGCTCGACAAGCGCGACTACGCCGGCCTCTACATCCTCGCCGAGGACGCTGGTCGTCTCCTGGAAGGCCAGGAGCCGCACGCACAGCTCCTGTTCATGGAACAGAACCTCTCCTTCTGCGGTCGCCTGCCACAGAAGCTGAGGCAGCTGCTCAGCCACCGCGTCGGCAAGATTGTGCGACGGATGTCGGCCATGAATCGCGAGGTGACGGAGCAGGTCGCCAAGGACGCTACGGTGACGCTGGCTACAAAGGTGGAGGAAGTCCAGAAGCGACTCGTCAAACGGCTACAGGACTTCTTCGAGGGCGAGGTGCAGCCGGAGCTGATGGACGAGGTGGGCGGCATCATGGAGTCGAGGGACCTGTACACGGGAGCGGAACGTGGGGCTGCTGCGGAGGCGGCGGGAGGGGAGGCGGGCGGGGGCCATTTGCTTCCGTCGAGCAGTGCCCTGGCCTTGGAGTACGCCAAGTGCGTGGGCCGCGTGCTGGACCACATCCCGTCCAACGATGCTGTGGCCAAGGTGCGCAACAATTGCCTCCGCCTGTGCAATGTGAGCCCGTTCTCCCCGCAGGCCGCACTGGAGCCCGACCCACTCAGCGCCACACGCATGCTCGGCATCACCTGCAGCTTCTGCAACGCCCCCGCGACCCTCGACCTCTGCGCCAAGCCCGAGGCCGCTGGTGGGGGGAAGGGCGGTCATGCTTTCCACTGCCCCGAGTGTGACAGCCCGATCGCTGCGGAGGCGGTAGAGGCACATCTCGTGCGCCACGTAGGCCGTGTCGCCATGAGCCACGTCCAGCAGGACTTCGCGTGTAGCAAGTGCAAGGAGATGGCGAGTACGCTCCTGTGTGACAACTGCTGTGGGCCACTTGTGGGAAAGGGCAAGCCGCCGCGTGCCGAGCTCCTGGCTCTCCAGTTCATTGCCCGGTACCAGGGCTTCTCCTGGCTCGCCGAGACCGTCGATGCCGCTCTTGTGTCCCTGTAGGGTGAAGACAGAAGCACCACACACACACACACACACACATGGCGACTGCCCCCCCCCCCCCCCCACACACACACACCCACCCTCTATCTGTGCATTGTTCCGTTGGGGTGCCTATTCCGTGGTGCCACATTGCTGTGCTCCACCGCGTAGAACGAAAGAAAAGTATCGATGAGTGACATGTTGAGAAGACTATCATTCCTCCCCCCTCATAGAGTATACGAGATCAACGCCCCATTATCACAAGAAGAATCGTGAAGAAGCCACCGCAGACCATGCAGCCTGGCCTCTACCTATCACCACTGAGGCGAATAGAGAGAGGTCTCAGGCGAAACAAGGGAAGAAGAATGACGAGAGTGGGAGTCAACACTTGGCGGCACCTTCTCCATCTCTCCTCTCCTCTTATCTGCCTCCTTCACCTTCACCTTAACCCCACACCTTTGCTGTGCTGCCCAGTATTATTAGCAATGTTCTCACGGACGGCTATTAACTTCTTACGGCCGCGGCACATAATGTTCACGCCGCCGCCGCTGGCGAAGCGCACCGGGAGCTTCCGCTGCAAGCTGTGCAAGGCGGAGTGGGTGTCGGACTCGGTGTGGGTGACGAAGACAACCCAACGTGTCTACCAGGGCGAGAGCTGCGAGAATTGCGGGACGACAAACAAACCGTACTACGTTGGCCATCGAGAGGAAACCATCTTCAATAGGGCACACACACCCCACGCCGTCAAGCCGGGTGCCTCGTCCAGTCGACACGGGAGGAAACTGAAGCACCAGCGCTTCAACTGGCGCGTACAACGTGGCCGCCACTGAGAGCCGGTGCGAGCCTTGCTCCTCTGTCTGTCTCTCTCATTCCATTTCCTCTCAGAGCTATAATATGCACATTGCTGCGTGGAGCTCACATTGTAAACTGTTCAACAATCCCTTCCTCCTCACAGAGACTAGCTGTGTGTACTCCGCGCAAACAAACGCACGAAGAAGGAAAGAAGGAGGATGCCGACAAGGGAGTGAAATGCCTTCACCGAGTGATGGTGGGACGGACAGAAGCTCTCTTCTCCTCGCTCTCCCTCATACTGGCGCACCTCCTCCATTGACTGGAAGACTGCCGCCCTCCCTATGGCGAATGCGTTCTCTACCCTCCTCACGCCTCATTCTTCCCCCCCCCCCCCCCCCCTCCTGGGCTTGGGCACTCAGTTCTGCATAGGTAACCTCAGTATCTTTCCGTGTTAAGTAGTCAACGTACCCTTTCTACTTCCTTCGTCCCCTCCCCTCCTCTCGTAACCCACCTTCCTTCGGTTCTTCCACTCGCTTCCCCCCTCACCTCTCTCTTCACAATGTCCCTCTCTCTGCCCAAGAACGAGCTGGAGGCTCACATCTTCCTGTACCTCAAGGACGCGAAGTACGCCGGTACCGCTGACGCGCTCAAGGCGGCCAACCCCGCTGTGGTGGCGGCCTCCAAGAAACTTGGTAGCTCTGCCCTGACGGCAGCGAAGAAGGCAGCGCCCGCCGCCAACGACTCCTCGTCCGACGACGATGAGCCCGTCCGCAAGCCCGCCGCGAAGAAGGCGAGCCCCAAAGTGGCCCCCAGGAAGGCTCCCGCTGCTGACTCGTCCTCCGACGACGATGAACCCGTCAAGAAGCCGGCCTCCCGCAAGGCGTCTCCAAAGCCGGTGGCCAAGAAGGCGCCAGTCGCGGACAGCAGCTCCGACGATGACGAGCCCGTCAAGAAGCCCGCGGCCAAGAAAGCATCTCCGAAGTCCTCGCCTCGCCTGGCAGCCAAGAAGGCCCCCGTCGCGGACAGCAGCTCCGACGATGACGAGCCCGTCAAGAAGCCCGCGGCCAAGAAAGCGCCAGTCGCGGACAGCAGCTCCGACGACGAGCCCGTCAAGAAGCCCGCCTCCCGTAAGGCATCGCCAAAGCCCGCGGCCAAGAAGGCCCCCGTCGCGGACAGCAGCTCCGACGACGATGAACCCGTCAAGAAGCCCGCGGCCAAGAAAGCGCCAGTCGCGGACAGCAGCTCCGACGACGACGAGCCCGTGAGGAAGCCCGTAGCCAAGAAGGCATCTCCGAAGTCCTCGCCTCGCCTGGCGGCCAAGAAGACCCCCATCGCGGACAGCAGCTCCGACGATGACGAGCCCGTGAAGAAGCCCGCCTCCCGCAAGGCCAGCCCCAAGATTGCCGCGAAGAAGGCCGTAATGAGCGACTCCGATGATGACGAGGAAGCTGCTCCGAAGCCGGTGAAGAAGTCGGCGCGTGCCGCCGCGGACGGCGAGGACGACAGCGACGACGAGCCGATCCGCCAAGTCACCCGAAGTGATGCCACAGACAATGGTGGCCGCGGTGGTTTCCGTGGTGGCCGTGGTGGTGACCGCGGCGGTCGTGGTGGGGATCGTGGCGGTCGCGGCGGCGACCGTGGTGGCCGTGGCTTCCGCGGTGGCGATCGTGGTGGCCGTGGTGGTGACCGCGGCGGCTTCGGTGGTGGTCGTGGTGGCGGTGCCCCTGGTACGTGCTTCAAGTGTGGCGAAGCTGGCCACATGTCGCGCGAGTGCCCCCAGGGCGGTGGTGGTGGCGGCAACTGCTTCAAGTGCGGTGAGGCTGGCCACATGTCCCGCGAGTGCCCGCAAGGCGGTGGTGGTGGTTTCCGCGGCGGCCGTGGCGGCGATCGTGGTGGCCGTGGCTTCCGTGGTGGCGATCGTGGCGGCCGTGGTGGTGACCGCGGCGGTCGCGGAGGCCGTGGCGGCGCCCCTCAGTTTGGCCACGCACCCGCCTCACTGGACACCCACCGCCAGAGCAAGAAGCTGGACAGCGACGACGACTAGTGGCTGTCACGAGAGTGTGACCAAACACTCCCACACGCTGTATGGACTCTCCTCCTCTTCTTTCACTCCCCTCCCTTCTCCTCCTAACCAGCACACCCGTAAGACGACATAACCACTTTGTTTGTATGTTCTTCTTTACTTGTTTCTCTTCCTTGGGTTAACCGAAGTAAGCCTCTTTTTTCACCCTTCGTAACAGTTTTTGTCTTGTCTGCCTACCCCCCCCCCCCCTTTCTTGTACGTGTGTGTGTGGGGGATGCGGTGTGTCACTGCTCCTCCGAGGGGGGAGATGAGGACACCGCCCTTGGCGGCGCGCGTTCACCACAGTGGTGCCCGACTGCTAGGAGAGACGACACACACACACACGAGCAACACCACCACAAGGCATATCCCCCTTCCCACTTCCTCCTCCTCCGTACGATCTGCCGCTGCAACGCTTCCAAGACTCTAACAAACAAAAACAAAAAAGAGAAGATTTTACCAACTGTGACGTTGCAAACGGACCGTTCAGCATCGTGGCTAGTCTACGTCCTTGCCCCACAGTGCGCCGTAGAGAACTGAGACATACGGGACGGGTGCGACGGGGCCTTTGCAGATAAGCCCTCGCCTTGTTGGCAGGGAGCCAACGGCACGCGCAGCTGGTGTGAAGGAGAGAGAGTGAGAGTCCTCTCCAGTACTGTCCATTTCGATGACAGCAGAACCATTGTATCTCCCTTTTTCCATCAACACACCTTCTCATGTAATAAAACACAGTCCCCTAGCTCTTGCTGTATTCTCGCTCAGCGAGCAACCGCCGCGATCGTGCCTACGCGTGTAGTAGTGTGAATCGCACTCTTCACCGGTCTATTGGACGCCTTTCTCTGATTTCGTGAGAGATGTCAGTTGCCTCTTTCAGCACCCGTGCCACGACAATGGCAGGTGCGACTGGCGGAAGCACAGTGCGGGGCAAACCCGCTTCAAGCGTGGGGGGTGCTCGCAATCGCCGCGACGTCGGTGGCAACCCCATGGACATCTCCAACGTGGGCTGGTCCAACCTGGAGGAGAAGTTCCGCGAGCTGATGGACTTGATGGACTCCCCAGCGTCGTCGGGCATCAACGCTCTCGAGGCCCGCGCGCAGCACCGTGAGGAGGTGAAGGTGGTAATTCGCGCACTCATTGACAAGGCCCAGGACGAATGCCGCAACCTGCTCATCCAGGGTAACGCCGAGGCTGCCGAGGAGGCAGGCGTGAAGGTGCTGCAGTTGCGTGAGCAGTTTTACGGCCCAAAGCACCTGCTCCTGTTGCCCGCCTACCTGCACCTGGCGCGCGTGAAGCAGTTTATGGAGCGGTACGGCGACGCGGAAGACATGCTCTCGCTGGCCAACTACGTGGTGCAGAGCAACCAGTCCGGTGCCGAACTCACGGCCAGCACAAAGGCTGAGCTCCACCAAACCTACGGCCTCCTCTATGCCGCGGACGAGAAGCTGAACCTCGCTGTGAAGCACCTGACCTGCACGGTGTACTACATGAGCTGCCTGCACGGCCCGCAGCACATCCTGACGACGTTCAGCTACTTTGACCTCGGCAACGTGTTCGCCGCAAAGGCGTGCATGGAGAGTGCCATGGCCATGTACGACAACGTCAAGGACATTTGGCACAGGCACCTCACTGCCGTGCTCAACGAGGCCGTCGTCGAGCGTGGCGAGGCGGCGAAGCTTGGCCACTACACGGAAGAGGATGAAGGGAGTGAGCGCGAGGGATACGCTTCCGTGCGGGCCTTTGGGGCTGACAACCTCGTTGACGCGTCCAAGATGCTTCATGGCATCTACGCGATTCAGAAGGAGCGGTACCGCGCCGACCACCCCAGCACGGCGCGGGCACAGTTCATTCTTGGCATGTTTCTGCTGTGGGTGAGTGACGAAACCGAGGCCGCCGCGCACCTCTCCCACGCGCGCGCGTCCCTACAAAGGTTCTTCGGCCCGCGTCACCCCGTCGTCGCGGAAGTCGAGGATTGGTGCGTCAAGTTTGGCCTCCCCGTGGAAGCAGACACTGCAGCAGCAGCACCCGCGTCCGCCGCGGGGCAGGACGTCGACGCAACGCACAGCCACAGCGCCGAGCAGACGCAGAACGTGTGTTTAGAGGACGTCGACGTCGATAGATCCGCACCTGCCGATTCCTAGGCAAGGCGACCCTCACCTTTCCGAGCCGCTTCCGTGTGGCGGCCTCGCCGACGCAAAAACATGTACACTGCTGATCCTCCTCGCTTTCGCTCTCTCTTCTTTGTGCCGCCGCTCCTCTCCGTGAACATCGCGATGTAAAGTTCCCACTGTCGCACTGACAGCATACACACATATACATATACATACATATATGTAGCCTCGGCGTGTTCCAACAGGCAGAAGCGTACGGCCGATCTCCAGCCGCGTGTGGGGGTGCAATGGCTGTACGCGAACTGGAAAAGGACTGGAAGGGTGTGGATCGATCTGCGCAACCATGTTCTCTCTTCATTCCTCCTCCTTTCCGTGTCCCCCTCCCCTCCCCCTGTGCAGTAAGATCCATTTCGTTGAAAGAGAACTATATTTTTTCTCCCGTCCCCCCGCTCGATTCATCGCTATCCTACGCTCACGAGCCCGTTCCCAAACAACAGCAGCAAAGACCAAACAGGCATCAAGCCACTCCTCTCTCTCTCTCTCCACCTCACACACACACCACCGCCCCGCTTCCTCAGCGCGCAGGCTCACTCACCCCACAGCCATGTCCATGGACAAGATGATGGATATTCAGTTTCAGCTGAAGTTCACGGCCAAGCAGTTCGCCAAGAACTCGTCTCGCTGCGAGAAGGAGCAGAAGCAGGAGATGAACAAGTGCAAGCAGGCGATGGAGAAGAACAACATGGAGGGCGCCCGCATTTACGCGCAGAATAGCATCCGCAAGAAGAATGAGGCGCTAAACCATCTCCGCCTGGCAGCGCGCATGGATGCGGTGGTCTCCCGCCTTGACACCGCCATCAAGATGAAGATGGTCACCAAGAACATGGGCGACATGGTCAAGGGCATGGACAAGGTCCTGAAGTCCATGGACCCCGAGAAGATCAGCAAGGTGATGGACCAGTTCGAGAAGCAATTCGAGACCATGGACGTGACCTCCTCCTACATGGAGGGTGCCATTGGCCAGAGCACGGCCAACTCGATGCCGGAGGACGACGTCAACCAGCTGATGGCGCAAGTGGCCGACGAGCACGGTCTCGATATCCGCGAGCACCTCAATGACAATCTTCGCATCAACAACCAGCTGCCGACGGTGGGCGAGACGGAGCAGCCCCAGGGGCAGACCGCGCAGCCGATCGCAGAGGGCGGAGACGAAGACCTCGAGGCCAAATTCGCACGCCTGCGCGGTCGCTAAGGGTGAAGTACCACCACCACAATAACAACAGCAGCACGCAAGAAGGAAAAAGGTGGTCAGCAGCAGTGTAGAGAAAACGGACAAGACGAAATGTACAGCACCTTCAAACCAGCAGCAGGTGCGACAAGTGCAGCCGGGCAAACAAACGGACTAAAACAAAGAAGACTGTGCTGTGCGAGGAACACCAGAGCACAACTGCGTGTGCTACTTCTCCTCTCCCCGTTCCCTCTTGTCACTCCTCTCCTCTCTCCTCCACCCACGGCTCAACCCAACCTACGTGCCTTCATGTCTATCCCTGTCCATCCCTTTGCAGTGCTGTTGCTCGTTGCCCTTCTCTCTCCTTCTTCTTCTTCTTTCCTCTGTCGCCACTTTTCCGCCGACACACTTTCCTTCTCTTCTTCCTTTTTGCCTTCTTTGTTCTTCTTTTCTGGACAGCTTTCAACTCCATGCGCAAAGTCCTCTTGTAGAAACTGCGCGCTCTTTACTCGCGTCGACACCCGTTCCCTTCACCGCGTCCCACAAACACACACACACACACACACACACACGGCACACATCTTCTTGGTACACAATGTGTCGTCCTCTCGAAGCCTCTCCCCTCCCCCCCCCACCCCACCCCCTGCAACGCACGCCTCCCAGAGGGGGAGGAGGGAGGAGTTGCTTGCTATGTCTCTCAGTACGCTGCTTCCGAGTTTCCCCCCTTTGCTCCTCCTTCCCCCTCGCTTTCCTTTCCTTCCTCCACGTCCTCTGATCTTCGTGGATGCCTTGTGAGATTGCAACACGATGAAAAAGAAGAATAGATGGAGAAGAAGGGTGTGGGGGGCATGCACCGTTGTAGGTACGCAGAGTTTGTCGCCTCGGCTAGCTATGAGAAAGCCGACACGTACACACGCACTGACGGTGGCGGCGCGCCGCTACGGTTTGTTGTCCACGTCCCCATGACCTGACCCATACTCTCCTTCACCTCTTCCCCCCACACCCCACATCTCCCACCCCCCGTTACGTTGTTCTTGGGCTCCCCTTGCCCAGTTGAGTTCGGCTCGCTGTTAACCGTCGACTAACATAGCGTATTCACACTCTCTCCTCTTCCCACTTCTTACTTTCTCTCGCTCTCTGCACTCGTGGCGTGGGGCCAATTAGTTGTTTGTTCATACCTACTCCCCTGCTTCTGTTGAAGAAGGAGGCTTACACATAAAATACGCAGATAGCACGGAAATGCGCGAAGGGCGTAGCACTGGCGTCCGCGACGCCTCTCGCGGTCGCAGTATGTCGCCCATTGTGCGCTTTCGGAGCCCAAGAGGGCTGGAGGAAACGCGACCCAAGGCCGTTCTCACCACACTCACCCTGCTTGGTGTCATCTACACCGCCAGCATCAGCGGCGGCTACGGTCTCGAGGATTCGGTGAGTGCGGGCGGTCCTTTGCTCTCCATCCTCTTTCTCTGCCTGATTCCCTTTGTCTGGGGGATCCCAGTCTCCCTGTGCGTGGCCGAGCTGGCCTGCGCTATTCCATCCAATGCTGGTCCCATCATGTGGGTCAACTGCACGTTTCCGTCCTGGGTGACCTTCACGACGGTGCTGTGGACGGCGTTCCTGAACGCTGTCGACAACAGCCTCTACCCGGCCGTCTTTGCCGACTACTGCGCCACCCTCTTCAACCTCGGCTGGACGGAGAAGGCTCTGCTGAAAGTCTGCTTCTTGAGCTTTTGCGCCATTGTCAACGTTGTCGGTGTCATGCTTGTGGGCTCCTTCAGCGTCGGCATCATGTTCATCACCATCCTGCCCTTCTTCCTGATGTTTCTCCTGCAGGTGCCGCACGGCCTCAACTGGGAGCGCATCGCGTACGTGCCGGACAAGGTCAACTGGGCCCTCTTCCTCCCCGTCGTGGCGTGGAACTTCTCCGGATTCGACTCCGCTGGTAACGTGATTGAGGAGGTGCGGAATCCGAACCCCACCTTCATCCACGCGCTGATCCTCATGATTGTCGCGGCGCTCGCCACGTACATCCCGCCTATCCTGGCCGGCGCGAGTGCGGAGAAGCTCGAGAAGGTGCCGTTCGATCACTGGGGCGACGGCTTCTGGGTGAAGGTTGGCGAGGCCGTTGGCGGAACACCCATGGCGGCGACCGTCATGGTTGGCGGCGCCATCTCTACTCTGGGACTCATGACCACCCTGCTGGCCACCACGTCGCGCTCACTGGCTGGCATGGGCACCCTGAACGCGTTCCCGTCCTTCTTCTCTCGCTGGCTGTGCAAGTACTCGGAGAAGTACAAGACGCCGGTGAACGCCATCATCACAAACACTATCGTCACTTCCGTCCTCTCTATCATGCTCACATTCCAGACGCTGGTCCAGCTCGACCAGGTCCTGTACGCCTTGCGTCTCATCATGATTCTTGCCTCCTTTCTCAAGCTCCGGCTGCGGCAGCCGCTGTTGGAACGCCCCTACAAGGCCCCAGGCGGGAACTGCCTCGCGGCGGTGTGGGCCGGCGTGCCCATCGCCTTCAGCCTCTTCCTCATCGTCATGTCCCTTACGGGCGGCCCGCTCATCCTGTACAGCAGCCTCGTGCTCATATTTGGCACCGTTATCGTCTCCTTCATCGCCGTCAAGTGCTTCCGCCCCGAGGGCTTTGAGGGCGAACTCGTCGAGGAGTACGAGGACGCCGACATGCAAACGTACGGAACCATTCTGGAGATGGAGTCCGCGGAGTGGCGCAAGTACCACTCCAAGGGCGTCTTCATCGAGGACCCACCCAAGATCAATCACAAACGCTTCGAGATGGCCAAGTAAGCCGCCACACACCTTCCCTCTGGACAAGTCCATTCTTCTCTTGCGCTTTGCGGGGAAGAAAATGAGGGGGGAGGGGTGGCGGCGTCTTCACCCTGATGCAGCTACCAGATGTTGATAGATTTGTATCGCTCTCCGTTTCAATGTGGGGCACACATGCGGTGCAGGGTTGCCCTTTCGCTCTCACTGTTTCCCGCAATCACACTCTTTTCGTCCTCCGCCCCCCTCTCTTTTTCTCTCACGTCGGTGTGGGTGACGGTCATTTGCATGCTCCATCCATATTCTTGGCTTCCCTGCTTGCTGCCAAACTCGGTCCCCTGTGCGCGTCGGCCAATGCAAACGACACACACGAGGAGGGAGAGAGAAGGGTGGTGGAGGAAGGCACATCAGTTGAGCATGCGAGACGAATGTGACTCACATGCGCGTGCTCCTTGCTCTCCTTTCTTCGCTCAGCACTGCAAGGAAAGCGGAAAGAGAGAACGACAGCAAGTAGGGATAGCAGGGGTGCTCCCTTCCCCATGGTATGTCTCCCGTTGCGCTGCATCACGTGAGTCCGTCAGTAAGGGGGGGGGGGATTTTGCTGCTCCGCTCGCTCCCTCCATCGCTCTCCTTTCGTCTCCCACACCCAACCGGTACACAAAGGAACAACAGGTCTTCCCCCTCCCTCCTCTATCCTCTCCGCATAACTACCTTCAAGACCAAGTAACTCTATCTCTCCACCTCCTCCTCTGTTTCCTCTCCTCCTCCTGTTATCGACCACTCACCAACCTACCTATTGTTATCGCTACTACTCACCACCCCAAACCCGTCCACACAAATGTCCGACAACTCCGGTGCTCTCAATATCCCGAAGAAGTGGGATGCGCGCTACCTCAACCCCTCCTGCCCGCACGACACGTCGTACTACCTCAAGTGCATCGTTGGCGGCATGATGGCCTGTGGTCCCACGCACACCTCTGTGTGCCCCCTCGACGTGGTCAAGTGCAACATGCAGGTGTCCCCCGAAAAGTACAAGTCCCTCGGTCAGGGCTTCAAGATGGTCATCCGCGAAGAGGGCTGGGGCTCGGCCGGTCTGCTCAAGGGCTGGCTGCCGACCTTC